>VNKC01002662.1:0-156995 GCA_008042775.1 Drosophila pectinifera
GGCTTGACGCGTTGAAGATCCAAAAGAAGTGAACTTTCGTTTAAAATAGGACTGAAGATTAGGTTCGATTTGGTCATGTTATATGAATAAGTCTCATTTAAGTCGGATATCGACGAATAGGTAGTTTGAAAAAACTGAGCAAAAAGATCGGCCATTGCCTGATCCATGTTTGCTGTTGTATTTTCAAATGAGAGCGAGGAAGGATATGTAATAGGTTTACGTTTAGTGTTGACGAAATTATAGAACTGTTTTGGGTCCTGCGAGAACTGAACCCTGCAACGAGTTAAATAATTTTTATAACACTGCGCGTTAAGCACGGTGAAATTGGACCGAGCCACTAAAAAGCGAGACAGAACAGCTGGAGATCCCGAACGTTTAAATTTGGAGTAAAGGTTGGACTTTATATTTTTGAGGCGAATTAACTCTTTGCTATACCATGGAGGCTTGTTTGAGGCTGACGGATAGAGTTACGGAACACATTCATTGAAAAAGGAATTAATGGCATTGTAAAAAATATTCATGGCATCAATTATGTCAGTGCACATATATAGACCGAACCAATTAAATTCAGAGATAAACTTTTTCAGCCGCCCGAAGTCAGCCATGCGGAAGCAGTGTACCTTCTTAGTTGGCCGATAAGACTTATTCTGTATTGCAATCCCAATATCGATAGTCACATCGAAAGTAGGATGATATGGATCCTCAGGAAGCGTCAGTGGCACCACCCTAACCAAACTAACTCTTGCCGGATCAGAGACAAAGCAGAGATCAAGCAAGCGATCTAAGGAATTTCTAACATAGTTGACTTGAGACAGCGAAATGTTGAACAAGCCATTAATAAAATCGTGTTGTGCTGTAGTTGTAAGCATATTGGTGGATTCATTGGAGGACCAAAAAGCTCCAGGGAAATTAAAATCACCTAGAACTACTAATTGGTCCCTATCCGAAAGTCTATTGGACACCGCTTGGATGGCGGAAAGATGGTTCCAATAAATAGGGAGTTCCGACAATTGGGGAATGTAGGAACATGTAATCAAAACGACACTACCATGAATTGATAGCTTCACACAAAGGAATTAATATAATTATTAATACACAAAATAAAAAGGTTGCATGCACACGCAAAGTGAACGGTATATTTAATAAACACAATATAGAAGTTTTTAAATGAAACCCCGGTGGTTTATATTAAAGATTACACAAAATCGAAGCGCAAAGCAAAAACACGACCGTTCACTTTTAAAGAAGAAAGCGGCGAAATATCGAGGTAGTGTTAGGCATCAACACTACCCCACTACCCATAGCACTCAGAGGGATAGCTTTAATACCAAAAAAAGGTGTGAATCTCTTTTAATTTCACTACCTACTAATTATCTGCCACACTGGATCTAGATCTTCGTTTATACGGTATACAAGTTTTTAGTTTTATAAGACCTCCCTGACAAAGTATTTTCGTGGTGGATTTATCAAGAACACTTCTTCGCGGATCATAGGTACATTGACACTATTATACCAATAAAGAATACCAAATATACAAGACCTAATAAGTCAAATAAAACAAACTGATTCAAGGCAGACTCAAACACCATAATTCTCGATTCAGCTCCGTTATGCGAGGTCACAGAGGGTCAAATGGTAGCTCTCATTCACTAAAGCCTGTTGAACGATACAGGTCAGAACTTGCCCACCTCAGCATAAAACTCGAGATCTTAAAAACCTCTATTGTGAAACACCGCTCTGGGTTCCCTTCCTACGAAGCCCCTTCATGACAAGCCTGCAAAGCAATCTTAGATGCATTTGATAAGGTGATGAGACAAAAACTTCAAGAGGTCTTTCCGAGGCATCATGCCTTGGCAAAGCATTATCAGCATCGCAACAAACATTGGAATATCTAAAAAGATCCGATATTTCCTGCACGAAATCTTGAAGGGAATCATACGACCTTTTAAAAACTAACTTTTCAGAATCCACACATACCCTCTGCATCCGAATTTTACCTGTCCAAACGGCTACTCTCTGTGTGGTCCATCAGCAAGGACAAATCTACGGAATCAGCACTTCACGCTCTTGTTTCTCACACCTTCTAGGGATCGGTAGAAGAGTCCATCTCCACCAGTTTCATAGGAGGCACAATCCAAGGGGTGTCATCTCTTCCCAATCCAACTACTGAAGTCCATAATGAAGATGGCTAGAAAGTGTATTCCATATCCTTCTCAGGAAAATTCCCACAGACATTGTTTCGCTAGTCGGATTTACAAGCAGATCTTAAAAACTTAAATGTCTCTAAGTGCAATCTGATGGTATTCTTACGTGTTACTCCCATGCTTGCGACTTATTCGCTGAATTACTGTTCCTTTGAAGCCATCACTCTAGTTGACGATATGGGTGTCCGCTTAGAGTTGAGTTCACTGAACAAATTTTGTGCATGGTGAATAAAGCCAGGGGTGTGCTTGGATTTTTTAAACGGTGGTCGAAGGAATTCGAGCTTAAGAGAATTTATACACTTCGTTAATCCGTTCTATCTTGTATGGGTCCCGCAGTTGGAGTCCCCAGTGGTATGTCCATAGTAAACGGAATGAATCAGTTTAAAATAACTTTTTACTCTTCGCTCTTTGCTTCCTAAACCGGTAAGTAAACTTTTGGTTACCCTCCTATTCCCGTAGTCTTCTGCTAATTTACCTATCTTCCTTAGCCCACCCAACCTTGCTGGGCATTGCCTTCATATATAACATAATCCGTGATGATGTGGAAAGCAATGACTTAGGTCCATTAACCATGTAGAAACACTAGATCTTATTTTCCGTTCGTTTTGACCTACTGTAGAACTTCTTATGAAATGCATAACCCTCTAGAGTATTATGTGCAAATTATAACGATTTGTACAAAATAACATCAACTGTAGATAACCTTCATAAACTAAAAACATGAATCCTAACCCATTTTGTACACATAAAGGCTTCTGATTACTCAGTGTCAGGACTAATAGCGCGCTGCTCGATTGCTTCTCTATAACACTGAGTTATCCGAGAAAATATTTTGGCCTCCTTCTAGGCAAAAAAACTTAACTAAAAAAAACGGTGGTGGAGAGAACCCAGCCCATTAAGACCCCATATTCAGGGATGCTCTTGACGTAATGCTAAGTATCTTTCCGAATAACATTATGGGAAACATAAACATTCTAGCGGCTGCGCTGCATATGCGAGGTCCTGAATCGCTATCTCAGAGGTGGGCATGGACTGATTTTTTTTTCGGCACGGATCACCCCGACACCAAAAGAAAATGTTCAGGGCAAAAACAGGCACTAAATAAAACCCTTATAAAAATATTTTGTACACCAAAGCGGACGGTTCTGATCAGCGGCGACTATAAAATAGAAGAAAGGAAGACCACAGTGACAAAGAAAAAGAAGGAAGGAAGACTACAGTGATAGGCGACTAACAAGGATTTTAAAACTATAATTATTTCCACATAAGTGAGGTTTTTTATTTTCGCCTCAGCAGAATTACAGTAATATAAATATAAAAAAATTACTTTAACAGTGTATTTTAATAATATTTAGAGCAGTGATTGCTATCAATAAGTCTCGGAGTTTATATATAATTAATAATATACTTAATTAATTAAGAATATATTTAAGATACCAGGGTTATTTCGTAAATTATCCAAATACATAGTACACATTTAACGAAATTCCAAAAAGATTGGTCACTAAACTAAAGGCCAAGATCAGAGCGCAACGACGTGAAAGCAGCCGCTTTCCAACATCTAGGGGCGCCACAGAGGTACCAAAGCTAGAGGTATCAAATTTTCAGACAACATTATTATCTCTTGCACGCAAATCAAGTTTGTTTCAAATTTGGCCACTCATACTACATCACCCACAAATCATGATATTTGTAATGAATAAATGAACTGTAAAAATTTGAGTATTATCGAATGATAAACATGACACTTATTTCACTTTAAAGTTTTTCTCAATCTTGGTGCTCTTGTAGTCAGACTCTCTGCAGATGGATATGCGAATCTCAAACCGTGAATTAAAAGTCTTATACGCTATTTTTATTTTTTAAATCGACTGGAGTAATCATTTAGGAGAGTCTTGGGAAGGTGAGCCACATTTGGGCAATTTAGACTGGGCGAGCCACTGAAAAACAGACCTTTTTTAACTTAACGCAATGCATTGGCTTTCTTATTTGTCTTTATCATTAATCTGGATATTATCTGATGGCTATTCCCGACCTGCTTTTTTCCTGTAGGGTAGTTTCAGATAGCTCCGGGTCCTCAGGGCGACCCCAGACCACAACCGTTAATACATTCAAAATTTACCATAACTAACCTCAAAACGGAAAAAGCTAAATATGAATAGATCAATAACGCAAAAAAAAATGGCTAGTGGTGTTAAGTGGGCAACATCAAACATCGATAATCAGAAAAAAAAAAACCAAATTAATCGACAACTATCGTTAGTAACGAATAAAGGCACAGACATTCTTTTTTTAAACAACTTTTTGTCGCCACTAGAGTCCTATATATTTAGCCCAGAATGTAGAATTGCAAAATGCAACTCTAGTAGAAACGGGACCAAAAGAACATCTTTAAATACTTATCAAAAATGCAAAATCCAAGCTTCGATTTACGCAAAACGCAAAAGAAAAGGCCTAGCTTATTTGACACCTTCATCAGATCAATGAAGGATTTATGATAATAATCATCACCTCACATTAAAAATAAAAAAATCTTACGATTTGGCTGCCGTATTATTGGTGGAACGGTACAATCATTCCAAAATACATATACATCTAGTAAGAGGATAATAATATTTCTTTAAGGAAAATAAGGTTTTTAAGAATACATCTGATAGTTTTAATAATTATGGTGATAGTGCTGTATAAAAGTAGTTGAGACCACTGGAATCGCAACTGCTTAAGTGTTGGCAACCTTTCTGTCTTTTTCGCTTTAAAAATAACAATTAAACGAAAAATAGATATTTTAACAGTCAGATGGTAAACATTTTGTGAAAACCGGAGCATCTTAAATACCCAAGAGCAAAAAAAAAACAATTTAGTTTTGTATATGGGATTAGACAATTAAAAATAAGATTTTGCTAAAAATAACTATTAGTATCTTAGCTTACACTTCACATCAACTTTGGCCAGAGGGGTATTTTAGTCTAGAAAAACACATTCCAGGTTGTACAAGGCGTCAAGTTCTCCAGGACCAGTCCGTTTAACGATGTGTATTCTCTTCACGCATGATGTCCGCCAAATACGTTGCAGTTCAGCTACACGTGGCCCCTGTTCGCAAAATATGCAGATGAAACAGTAATCCTTGCAAGGGCAAAATGCATATACGATATCAAAGATGATCCGAGCCATTCCTAAGAAAATTCGACAACTGGGCCTGCAGGTGGAAAGTCTCCATCTATCCCGGAAAATGGGGTTTCGTTACACACTCGACGAGGAGGGACTCCAGCCCAGGGGTTTTCCTGCACTGCTTCCTGGTGCAGCTGGTTCAAGAACAACTACTTGGGAATCACTCTAGACAGATGAGAGGACTGCCCGCCGTTTGTACTGGCCCGTTGTACTGCCCAAAGCTGACAAAAAACTCAGCCTAATGAATAAAATCAGTATGTACATCACTATTTTTGCTTTGACATGGCACTATGGCTTTTCCATTTATCGCATCGCACCCAGCTGCAACCTGAAAAAAAAAATTCCGCAACAAATACATTTACTCAGCCTCATCTCTGATAGGTGATGTTCCCATCGCGAAGGCTAAAGCACACGACCACTGGCATGCAAAGCACAGAAACCAAGATCAGCTCGGCTATCCAGTTACAGACAGATATAATTTGTTAATGCATATAATAAACTTTATCTCTAAATAAGAAATAAATAAATAGTAAAAAATAAATGTTTTTAGCATATGCATAGAAATTTAATTTTACAACAACCTCAAAATACACACATGAATACAGAAAGTCTGAAAAAATCTGCATTATTTTATTTGTATTTTATTAATACATCAGTTCTCAAATTCACTTCGGAAAATTGTGGATATTTCATTGATCATATCACTAGCAATAGTGCTACGACCTAACTTTTGAAATGCGGCATAGTTTAATCGTTTAACGAAATAACTTGAAGCGCACGCAGCAATGTACGCCGGGTTAGGCTGATTTGACTGTAACGACCAATAGAAAAAAGTAGCTAGTGATCCACTAAGCAAGTCTCCTTGACCGCCACATCTACGCCCTGAACCACCAGTAGGCATTGTGAAAATTTCGTTGTTTTGAGGAACATAAATTTTATCATTAAATCCTTTTTCTAGAATTATTATTCCATCTCCGAGGAGTGATATTTTTTGTCGTATAACATTAATATCTTCTCCAAAAAGTCTTCGGAATTCAATGGCATTTGGCGTTAGTATGACATTACTGTGTCCATAAATTAAATCGATATTATCGTTAAGAATAAACAATCCGTCGGCGTCGATAACCATTGGTTTTTTCGCACTCAGACATAATTTTAGTAAATTAGTAGCTGTTTCTAAAATTTTCGGTTCCCGACCTAATCCAGGCCCAAAAACCTAAAGAAAACTTAGTTATGAATATAGGTACAAATATTTTTGTCATTCAATATGTACTCACGATTATGTGAAGTCTATCCAGCCATGGCAAAATTTTATCGACAGCATCGACACAATCTAGTACTGGATGAACAATAAGATCGGGGCAGTACGACTTAATGACTGGTGACGCATTTGAATGACAGAACACATACGCCAAGTCAGCACCAACCTTCATTGAAGTAATAGCTGCAAAATAAGGAGCTCCAGTATATTCCAAAGAGCCACCGATTACTCCAATGCGCCCATTCTGTCCTTTATATTTGTTACTTGTATATTTGGGAACAACGGTTTTGAACAATGACAATAGCTTTGGCACGTTTACTGGTATATCTTTCATTGCTGACATGTCCGATTTTCCAAAGTTCCAAAGTTTATTTGTAGACTCAATTTAGGAAAATCTAACCAGCAGCCTTATTGGTACTAATATCGATCAAATTAAGATTGTGTTTCCATTGGGACTGCATTAATGCATAATAAATAAAATATTCATTTTCGGGATAAAAAAAGTATTAGAACAATAAAAAAAGTCGATGATATTGCCTGCACGAAATATATAAATTTGATTTATTTCGCTTGCAAAATCATAGCTGTTAGTTTCTTGGCTTTTCTTTATTTTATATGAAGTTTTTGGCCGACTAACTGAGTTTCGATTGATTGTCCGAAAAAGTAGTAATGGTATCTTTTTTACGTCCTACAAAAGAGCCAGATCTGGAAAGAAAATAGCTAAGAGTAACTATGCCGCAAATCAAACGAAACTCACTCAAGAGGGTGAGACTACTGTCGCACTTAAACCGAGAGAAAATAGAATAGGTCAGATGTAAGATGTTTTTTTTAATTGCGTTCTAAATCGAGAGTACGGGTAACCTACATAATGATACAATTATACAAGGTGGTCGTCTCGTTGGCGTACCTGGTACCCTTAAACTTAAATTAAATTTAACACTATCCACATGTCTATGGCATACATTGCAAAATGTTAATGTCGACAAAATTTCGTCCGCACACAACCTTTTCCTCAAAAAATGAACACGCGCTGAAGCAAAACCCGAACGTTTTGACAGCCGACCTTGTATAATAATCTCATAACCTACATGTTGCAAATTTTAAACTCAAAACAAATTTGAGAGCTCTATTTAAAAGACAGTTTTGAAGCTGTCCATATATGAAGTAATCACTTTTTCATCATATTTGACCCCGTTCCACATATACCACCACTAAGTCACCACCACCACAAAAAGGTCTTGCTATTGCGTTTTTAAGATGCTCCGGTTTTCACAAAATGTTTACCATCGTTTTGTTATCAGAAAATTGCTTAAACAGCTGATTTTCAAGTTTTCAGAAGTAAACAGACTGTTAAAATATCTATTTTTCGATTAATTGTCATTTTTAAAGCGAAAAAGACAGAAAAGCTGCCAACACTTAAGCAGTTGCGATTCCAGTGGTCTCAACTACTTTTATACAGCACTATCACCATAATTATTAAAACTATCAGATGTATTCTTAAAAACCTTATTTTCCTTAAAGAAATATTATTATCCTCTTACTAGATGTATATGTATTTTGGAATGATTGTACCGTTCCACCAATAATACGGCAGCCAAATCGTAAGATTTTTTTATTTTTAATGTGAGGTGATGATTATTATCATAAATCCTTAATTGATCTGATGAAGGTGTCAAATAAACTAGCCCCTTTCTTTTGCGATTTGCGTAAATCGAAGCTTTGATTTTGCATTTTTGATAAGTATTTAAAGATGATTTTTTGGTCCCGTTTCTACTAGAGTTGCATTTTGCAATTCTACATTCTGGGCTAAATATATAGGACTCTAGTGGCGACAAAAAGTTGTTTAAAAAAAGAATGTCTGTGCCTTTATTCGTTACTAACGATAGTTGTCGATTAATTTGGTTTTTTTTTTTTTCTGATTATCGATGTTTGATGTTGCCCACTTACCACCACTAGCCAGTCTCTTTTTGCGTTATTGATTGCCCCTGGCGGAACAAATTATGCCTATCGGTTCATGAAATCACTCCCGTATGCCTCAGCACAGAATAAAAGTTGCGTCAGTAGAACCTAGTAAAAATAAATTGAGTTAACTAATAAGCATTTAATAAATGTTAATATAATAGCTGTAATTTTAAAGCATGTTTTTTTAGCGATACCTAAATTGATCTGGCTATAGTAAATCTGGGCGATCCTAGGAGTGGGAGCTTGGTGCTCGGCTGCCTTTCTTCCTCATTTCATCTCCAGCGTCTCGGGTTTGTAACGCTCTGTTTCAGCTTAGAAATGATCTTCTCGAGGGCATCCTTCAGTTTGAAAGCTGGGCAGCATCAGATAGCTGAACCAGGTAGTCGCACTGAAATTGCGGGCGATGACGGCGACGGATATTCCAACTTGCCCTACTCCGCGGCGATCAGGATCTCCTTCATTTGCACCTGGGCAGGGCCAGATGATGTGAATTCAGCAGTCTTGCTTGCCAAGAGAATGGATGATGCGTCTG
Source organism: Drosophila pectinifera (assembly GCA_008042775.1). Taxonomy (NCBI): domain Eukaryota; kingdom Metazoa; phylum Arthropoda; class Insecta; order Diptera; family Drosophilidae; genus Drosophila; species Drosophila pectinifera. Next base: position 9,128 of record VNKC01002662.1, read on the forward strand.
TCTCCGGTGGGAGTTAGTAAAACCTGAGCCTTTTGCATGTTCTTAGACTCCATTCAAACGGCTGACTGACGGAACCACAAGAAATTCTTATTGTTACTTAGGAGCAATTAGTAAAATGAAGTCTAGTTCTTTAATTTTTTAAATTAATTAACAGTAGATTGAATTTTGATTTTCAAAACCAAGATAAACAAGTAGGAGAGCTACAATCGAGTGTTGTCGAATGTGAGATACCCAGTACCCAAAGCATTGTGAGTGAAATTGTGGCTAATACACTTTTTCTGATTATGCTCAAAATTATGAAAAACTTGACAAATGTTTACAAATTAAGACAAATTTTGCTACATGTTAAGCAACTCCGAAAAAAGGCAAATGTTGCTAGGAACATGTTGAGCAACATCCTTTGCAGCTGACAACAAAAATATATATGTTGCAGAAGTTTACTCCCATGATTATCATCTGATTACATTAAAAGCTTTAAGATATATCGAAATACTTTAAACCGACTATCAAAACTATATAGCTAAAAGTTTTTCATGGTTTTCATGGTGTGACCAATTTTTTAAACAAACTTGATCTACGTGCAACAGATAAGAATGTTGTCACCAAATTTGGTAGCTCTATCTCTTATAGTCTCTGAGATCTGTTGTTTTACACGGACGGACCAAAGGACAGACGGACATGGCTAAATGGACTCGGCTGGTGGTGCTGATCTAGAATATTTATACTTTATAGGGTAGAAAATACCTCCTTTGCCTGTTACATACATTCTCGGTTGGCACTAAGTTATTGTCCAAGGAATAAATAAATTTAAATTGAAAAATAAATTAAGCATCAGAGAAGAAAATAAAACTTTTGGCGCTAATTAACACAATGTAATGCGATCTGTCATCCCTTTTACATACATTGGTTTCTGCATCAACAGCATCTAGCAAACATTTTTAAGCAATTTACTGTGACAATCGACGGATTTTATGTAACATAAGGTACATATATTCTTTATAGTGTCGAAGATGACCCCAACCTTCTAGGTTGGCAGTAAGTTATAATACCCATGTACCCTATATGTACAGGGTATTAAACATAAAATTGAAAAAGGAAAAAATATGAAGCATGCACTCAGAGGTCTTTAAAGATCTCACAGGTCTTCACAACGCGATCTTACCTAAATTTTATGAATGAAAGAAAATGATTTACTTTAAATGTCTCACATAAACGCCAACACTCACACGCATGCATACATCTAATAGAACTTTCAGAAATAGACGTGTGTTCGAATCTCGCCAAGTCCAATCTGTTTGTGTTCATGCTTGATGTGTCACTTTATTTAAGTTTTTCCCTAATACACATACTTTCCGCCTGCATTTCTATTGGTTTAGCGAAAATTTCATTCACAATAGGAATCTACTCTTACCATCTTGACTGCCGAAATCTCCACCTACTAGAACTTGGTGAGTCACTTACTTGGATCATAAAGGGTGCGACTCGATGAGGTATTGTATATGTATCTAGTTAGCACCCGAAAATGGTTTCTTGACCTAGGAGAGAGTCGCATGTATTATAATGTGTTCCGCTCATCAATACAGACGGTAAAATATTAAATTTTATATTTCACAAAAAGATGGGGTCTGCTCATTGGAGGGCGGGTAGATCTTTTAATGAACTATGAAACTGGATATAAGGGCAAATTGGCTGCTAATTCTGAAAGGACGTAATCTGCGGTGACTAAGACGGAATGTCAGCTTGATTAAGTTAAAAAGGCGTTGCCTCGGACCCCGAGACGATCAATACTCGTGTTCGATGACAGATGTCAATAATTGGCCAAATGATTCTGGACTATAGAAAAATTTTATCTCTCGCATGTTGTGGTGGCATTTGTTATGCGGAATTTGATGCAACAGCACCTAAAGGTTAAATCACTGTGAGTACTGAAACAGTCACGTTGCTGATGGTCTCTCGCGAAACAATTTAAATACAGCTGTTTCTTTTCATTTGGAGGAAGCGAAGGCACAAAATCGCAGCTTTTCGGATTGGCGCTAACATTTGTCTTGAAGGACTGAAACTTCTTTGGACCGAATTAACTTGGCTTCATGTTCGATATCGTTCGCTAAGAAACGTGTTTATTACTTTTCGCGCCGGAATTACGGACTTCAAATCCAAACTTCCATATCACTGGGGGGTAAGCGGCTGTACTGACTGCGACGTGGTTCTGTTAATTTTTTTCGCTGGTTGGCACATGACTCGTACACTAAATAGCAATAGTCATATTTCGCCTGTAGGATGGGCAAGGTGTCAAGAGATCCTTTTAATATTCCTTTCTACCTTCACCCATATGATGAATTTTTGCAACACTGCAGTCGGTTGCACACATCGACCAGAAAGCAATGGGAGATATGAGCAACACATATGAACGATAGCACAGATTTAAATAGAGATGCCAAAAATAAAATATATGAAAACCCTACCAATCTAAAATAGTAGTATATGTAGTATAATAGTATGCCTCTAACCAAATTCGTTTAAGAAAAACCTGAAAGGGAGATTATTTTATATAGTAAAAAAAGTTATTCCAAGAAGTGTGATGATTTTCAAAATAAAAGGGCCAAAAATTGTCTTTTCGTTTTGAAAAAATAAGACACCTGGAAATAACAGTTTTTAGGGAAATTGTGTCACTGGGTGCTTCTTTATATAGAATTTGTTTTAAAAAGGCAAGTGATGCAATAATCTAGTAAGAAGAATTAAGAATTACCAAGGAATTTTGTGGCGTCTTTTGGGGTCATTAATGGTGCCCCCGTGGGTTTTCGGAAGAAGAAATTAAAGAAAATATTTTCACTGGTTTAATGGTAAGGTCAATTGAAAGACTATATAAAAAAGAAAGATGTTTTGACAGTGAAAATAAAATATGTGCCAACTGAGACGGTTAAAAATGATTTTGAGGGCTCGGATATCCCCGAAAAGGTATCCATTCTTGGGGAATACTCGATAAGGTTTACCCACTACTTCCCAAACGTCAGACAATGTTATAATTGTGGAAGATTAGGGCACACATCTGTACGTTGTCGTTCGTTTGGCAGGTGCAATAGGTGCGTAGTGCAGGAGTGCGTAATTGTAATTAAAATGTATTCTGTGCAACGGCAATGACCACACAGCTAGAGATAGAGATAGACGTCCTGTTTGGGAAAAGGACACAGACATCCTAAAAAAAATTATGACACGAAAATAACCAGTAAGGATGTTTTAGGCACATATACAGTGCACAAAAAAAAATAAAATTAAAATAACAAAATGTTATCTAATTATGAAAACAATTACCCAGAGCTAAATAAAAGAAATCCTGAAAGACAAAACAAGAACAATAAAGTATACGAATTATAAAAAAAACACAGTAATGATAGTAGCCTAATTTTAAAACAGACTGTACCAAAACAAATCCCCCATTTTTAGCTTAATTCAAATACGAATGACTCAAGTGACCATGTTCCTAGTTTTCCACCAAAAAAATTGGTAGGAAATGAAACCAAAACCAAAAAGTAATTAGAATGCTAACTCAGATAAGCCAATTTTCAATGAACAATGAAACCCAACAAATACAATAAAAAGCAACATTGAGACAACAAGATAATCTAGGTTATAAGGATTTTTCTAGCCTTGACTCGAGTAAAGATGTCAATGGGTATGAAAATACTCCAGTTAAATATACAATCTTTAAAAGCAAATAAAAATGACCTAAAATTTTTCTTAAATTCAAATAAGCTTGACGTTGCAATAATATAAATATAATAATAATTAGCATAAATCAAATTGACACATGTGAAGACATGTAAACTTTAACTATAGACATAAGCAATGAAATTAAGTCTGCCACGTACAAAATAAAAGAAAATATAAATCCAATACTCTTGTGCGAGCATATACCGAGAGAAGCCAAAGAAATTGACGAAAATTTTTGGATAAAAAAGACAATTTGAATCCAAATTTTGTCCTTAATGATCTTGACTTAATGTTAGGCGAGGGTAACAAAAACTGCTGTTGGGATAGACCGCATCACGTATGACATGCTAAATGCACGGATGTTAAGGTAGAATTAGTAAACTTTTATAACGCCACAGTTAAAGGCTATGATTTTCCAGCTGAATGACAAGATACGTCTATTTAAAAAACAAGTCTGAGGCCATGATTTGATAATACGATGGCAATAAATACCAATTAAACAAAATCTGTAGTAGTAATGATTCTAGATTAAAACAATGCGTATAAGTGTGAAAATTTGAACTTTTTAAAAACCATTTTGTTAAATGAAAGCTTTCATAAGGCTTTCATAAAATTTCATGTCAAAAAGAGTGCTTAAACTAGGAGATGCTACTCGAGGGGTACATGGTGGTATTCCATATAGTTCATGTTTGTCACCTCTACTTTTTAATATCTATACAAAAAGATTACACCAAATAAATGACAGGAAAAGTCATGTACTATAATTTGCTGACGACTTTGCAATAACATGTTGGTGTTTTGACTTAAAAAATCTACAAAGGAAAGTAAATGACTTTAATCTATTATGAAAATAGTTTCAATCCTAGCAAATTAGCGGTAATGAATATGGGTAGGGGACAAAAGCAGACTATACGTGTACATGCTGACAACATAGACATACCATGCATCACTTGTCTGGGAAGAGTTCCAAATTCAAACATGTCTAGTGTAACTCACGTACGAAGTTAAAAAAATTAGCAAGACAAAGTAGTAGAACAGTACAGCTAGCAACAATAATAAAATTGGGACTAAAACCTAGAGTAAGTACGAAAATCTTTAAATTATTTATTAGGTCAAAGCTAGAATATGCCATAACCAAATTTGCGGATATGGGAAAAGATGCAGCAAAGGATACACATAGCGCAGACTGGAGTTTTGGAAAGATGTGTAGGAGTACCACCTGACACAAGTAAATATTATACATTAAATCTTTGCCTTAGCAGGAGTCATGTCGCCGTACCTTTGGGGCGAAATAGGTTACGGCCTGTTTAGAATTAAAATGTGGAACCCAGAGTTCTTTAAAGAGCTTTTAAAGCCGGAACCTGAAAAAAGCTATTTAATTGCTTTACGAGAATTTTGATATTTTTATAGGAACACAAGCATCTGCTATGATTTCAAGGCTAGTGGAAAAAGAAATATATGGGAAAAATGGTTAGAGCATAACAAAAATGAGTATTAGAGCGAATGGATTAAAGAAAGGTTTTTAGAAATAGTAATGAGATATAAAACAGAAGGGTGGAATATAATTTCCACAGATGCATCTTTCACCTTGAAAGGCAATGGTGTGGGGATCTATGAAGTATAAAAGGAAAAAACGCATATGTTTAAGAATTAATAGGAATAAAGATAGCATATGATATTGTTAAATATTAAAAGTTCAAAAAAACTGTGATTATGTTTGATGGGTAAGGTGCAAAAAAATTAATAAGTTAGAAAAACACAGACTCCTATATCGTAAAGGCAATTCCGGACACAATTGACGGCTCAGAACACTCACAAATTAGCAAAAAAAAGCTATAGATAAAGGAGTATGTGTAGATGTGCAATTTAGTATTAAGGAGGCATTGAGGGGAATAAAAAACTTTAAGAATAAGGTAAATGCTGGAGGTTCACAACTGTTAAAGTTTTTTCTTATTAATAAAAACCATGATATCACAACTTAAAAAAAAAGTATCAAAGTAATAAACAGACTTATGATAGACCCCACGTTTGACGGTTTTTTAAATCGCATCAAAGCATACGATACAAATAATTGTGAAGCATGCAACTTTGTAGAATCTGCGGAACACCTCATTTAATTGCCAAAATCTTATATGTATTAGAAATAAGTTTAAATTCTTTAAATAATACCAGAATTTAGACCAAATTCTGGTAAACCAAGAACCTTTATATTTGAGGGAGCTCACAAAATTTATAAACACACACACATATCTTGATAGGAACCTCTGTTCTTTTAAATGTAAAGCATTTCATATTTCTTCATATAATCTGAAAAAAAACATACTTTTTGTTTTGTTTTTTGACTGCAATTTATAATACAACAATTACTATAAATACAAATAAAAACAGTAAAAAGGAATCGTAAACAAAAAAATCAATCTGGATTTTGATTTGCAATCAAAATTTTGAATTATCGTTTCAACAACTCCTGAAGTAGAAGGGAATTTCTAGAAACAGAAAGCAGCAGTGGATCTGCATCTACATATTGAACTCATGGTTTACATACAGTTTTCGAAAGGAGATAAGCGTTTTGCACCTCTAAGCACCTTGAGCAGGTTGATAATCTGCTCAAAAATCAATCATCCAATGGATAAAGGCTAAAAGCTAGTGGAAAACTGCTCTTGCAGGTGGCTGCGGTTTTCGTTTATTTTTGCTTTTCAGGAAAATCTTGCAGTTCCGTTTTTCATGCTCCGGTTTTCGCAAACTTTTTGTCATCGTTCTGCTATCGGAATGTTTAATTTTTACATCGTATCGAATTGCTCAAACAGTTGATTTGATTTTTGGTCAGAAGTAAACAATGCGAAAGAATTCCTTTTTTTCAATTGCTTGTTTCGAAGCCAGAAGAAGGCAGAACCTGTTAGATTTAAGGAAATCTAAGTATCTAAGATGCAAGACAGTAATTTTAAGTTTTACAGGTTAAATCGGTTAGGATTGCCAAATATTCTTCCAAATATATTTGGAGACAGTTAAGCCGCATTGAAAGTCACATTCGATGCAATTGGCTGCTGCCATGTAACCTTGAAACTGGTTGACATCAGTTGTAGTGGCCAAGGTCCACCGAAGCACATTCGGAAAGATTCTGCACATTTATATACGGTTGCCGGACAGGCTCCTATGTCAGGATGCCATTTCCCTACAGATGATTAGCCTGGAAATATAGAAATCTTGGGAATACTTGTTGAAAATGTTTCAACTGTCAAAAATAGTCGCCTATATCGATGGAACTCACATAAGAATTCGGAATCCTTCTAACAATTCCTCTGTTTTCTATACTAGAAAGGGTTATTACAGCATGAACGCCATTGTGGTAAGTACAAGTACAAGTACAAGTAAGAAAGTTACGTAGTTACGTAACTTATTATTTTTATAGGTTTATAACTATAATATGGAGATCATCGCCATTGATGCCACTCACACTGGGTCGTGCCATGATTTAGGAGATTCCGGGTACGCACTAGAGAGTTTTGTCCTAACTCCCTACAGGAGCATAGAGATTGGGACGTACCAGCATACATTTAATTTAAGACATGCAGGAGCCAGGAACATTATCGAACGGACAATTGGAGTGCTCAACAGCCGTTTCAGTTGCCTGCAAAGATGCCTACATTACGAGCCTTTTTTTTTGACAAATTATAAACTTATGTGCTTTGCACAACATATATAGAAGGCGGAATTTGTCAATTACTGAGGACTTTGATATTGACGATACACAAGAGGCTTCACACCAAAATGAAGTAAAAGGATATGATGACGGACCATCTCAACGCGAAATGGTGTAAATGTTTAAATGTATAAGAAGCAACTAAGAAGGCTACCTCTCTATGGGAGATACCCGGTACCAAAGATTTTGTGCGTTGAATAAAAAAAAGAATTCAACCCCATAACCCATAATTTCCCTATTTCGAAAAAAAAAAAAATTTCATTATGATAATGAAGAATTATTTATCACTATTATTTTATTTGTTTTACTTGTTTACTTAATTCGTAATAGTCACATTGACGTGAGCCAATAAAATTTGTTACTGCTGTGCACTGACTACAATCAAAATATATATTGTTAAACTTAGAATTCAATTACTATTAGGATTATGTAAAAAAAAAGCTTACTTGATTTAGCCATGTCCGTTTGTCCGTCCGTATGAAACAACAGATCTCAGAGACTATAAAAGCTAGAGATACCAAATTTCGTGACAACATTATTATATGTTTTTTTTTTTTAAATTCTGTCTTTTAAAATCATGAAAACCATTAACTAAGCTATACTTGTGTATTTCGGTTTAAAGCTATTTGCTTTAACGAATAAATAGGCTTGTGCAGACGTATTTTTAGAAAAAAATCTTATAATAAACTTAAAGAAATGCTACCACGTTTTTTATCGTCTTTTTATCCATTTTGTTGTTGTTTTTTTTTTACAAATAATTGAATGAATATGAGAAAACTAAATAAGGAGGTGAAAAAAATGTGGAAAAAATATTTTAGATTTTGCGGGGATTTGAATACTCGACGATCTTGCAAAAACAACATAAACCTGCCATCAGACCTCTAAGCCATACCTCATCGTACGTAATGGCCGGCGATTGTCACAGTATATACATATGTACATAGCTTAAACATTTTTGGCAATTAAAATGAATAGAGTTGCAGAAAACAAGTCTGTATTAAAGGTGTAACAGATCGCATTGTTTTGTTTTCGCCCGCATCAAAACTTTTCATTCGTTAACTGGGATCGATCGAAAGTTGGTGCGTCGTCGAGTTTTCGGACACTTATGTACATACATACCGCACCTGGGTACCGTAAGTTCTGTATGGATACATGCATGTGTGTGTGAGTGTTGCCGCGTTTTTTAAGACTTAAGACTTAAGTACATAATTTTTTTAATTCCTATTTTTTTTCATTCATTAATTTTTGAAAAAAAAAAAAAAAAATTAATTTGTTAGTTAACCGCTCTATCTACGAACCTGTGTATTTTACTAAATATTTTTATACTCACAAAAAGATAGTTTCTCATTTGTCGAATCTATGTACATACATACATATATGTATAGCGAGCAGTAACTCTACTGCTGTACGTCGATTAAGAAGTGACGCACGGCAAAATGGCGGCTATGACTGCAATTTGTAAAATCTTAAAAAAAAATAAATAAAAATAAAGGAGTGTAGTACACATGCAAAGTTTCATAAATGTAACACAATCACTTGGTAAAAAAAATTATTTAAAACACGTAAAGTTTGGTGTTCTATGAATCTCTTCACTTATATAAACATTAATTGTTTTAGGGGGTTGACATCTTTGGGAACAGTGAGGCAATATTTCAACAAAAACTCAATGTGGTATTTCATATTTTTTAAAGAAATGATTTTATCGTATGTCGTGGACCGATTTCTCAATTATAGAACAAGATAAGCTGACAAACTTCTTAAAAAATAATTTTAATTTTTAATGTTTGAAGATCGCACCTTTAGGTTAAAATTAGAGCTTGGTATTCCCATTAAGGAAGAAATTTGTTTTTAAGCACTCCTATCTTAAAACGTTTCTTTTTATTTTAATCAGTCTTTGATTTCATAATATATTTAAAATAAACAGGAACAAGGAACACCTTGTAGTAATAGCAACCGCTCTACTAGAGTTTCGTATTGCAGTTCTGCGTTCTGGAATAAATGTATCATTTTTTCTGAGTATACGCTATAACAAAAATCTAGTGATAGCAAAAAGTTGTTTAAAAAAAATGCATGTATTTGTACTAACGATAGAATTTGACTATTTTGATATTTATCTGCTTATGATGTGAGTTTATAGAATTTTTCTCTTATATTTTTGATTACCGTTTAGCAAAAAATAAGCTACCAATCAATGAATCGCCTAATATAATAAATTTAAGTCCGGCAAGAGCTACAAGACGTATCTCAGCCAAATATAATTTGATTTAAATACAGTTAATCTAACTAGAATTTAATAAATATTATGCGGCGAAGCAACATCTAATCTACCAAGAATATATGGATTTGATAGCCATATTTGTTCCGCCAGCGGGCAATCAATACAATTTTTTTTCAAAACAACCGGCTAGTGGTGGTAAGCGGACACAATCACACTTCGATAAGAAGAAAAAGACCAAAATAATGAAGTACTATCGTAGGTATCGAATTAATGCGCATGCACTCTTTTTTTAAGACATCTTTTTGCCACCACTATATTCCATTGCCTTACGCAGAGGAACAATTTTGCATTTTGCAAAAAATGCAGAATTGGAAATTGACCGAAGTAGAGATGGAAAAATGTCAATGTTTGTGGACATCGATGTTTTTGGCGGAAAAAGCTAATTTGCTGAATTAAGAAAAATATTTAATAAAAACAACTATTCTTCGTTCTTGATCAATAAAATATATCAACAATGGATGATGAAATTTTTGTGCGACGTTCATTAATTAGTATTTAGCATTTAGTCGTTTCATTTCGCAAAGCAATACGGAAAAAAACTTTTAGAATATGTTTTAAATGTGCCATCATAGGTAGCTATCTAAAGTAATTATTTTTATATAACTCGTCTGATGTTCAATAATGACATTTGATCAGGAAGCTGCCCTCTCAAACATCGATGCTGCCGATGTTTAGAAGCCATCGCTGACAGCCTTTGCGCTAGAGGTGGAAAACATATATATCATCGTCGTGTCCATAGCTCCACCTCTAGCGCAAGAGCTATTTCTTTGTACAGATAACTTCCGAACGTTACCCTATACTTACTCCTGTCTGCAATTAAAAATACAAAAATTATAAAACAAAGAATAGTATCGATTACCGATAAATCGCCGAAAAGAAATTTTCCATCCGTATGCAACTAGCCCAACTTGGTTATCCAAGAAACAATAAGAACCAAGAAGTGCTAGTGAATCACTTCGAGACCGACAATAATAAAAGATTAACCCAAGTGCATACATAGTATGGAAAAGAGTAAACAGTATATTTATAAATGTCAGAAACTAATTAAATGTTCTGAGAATATCAAGTTTGTCAACTTTATTAGTATATTGGGAAACATTTTTGAAATTTTACGTTCGCTTTTCAAGGAAGTTGAAACCTTAGTGACGCGGGTGAAAAATGAAAAATCAATTGCTCGAGTATGCCAAGTGCTCTGTTCGATAACAATGAACAATACATATATTGTGCCTCTTTTTGCGATTCTTATTATTGCTAATAGTGCAACCGGAACGGAGGTGGAAAAATCAATTACCCAACTGAGAAAGGGTTATGACGACCTCAATTTCCTTTCAGTGTTGTCATCCCAAGATCAGTCAAGGTACGTTTTTGCTCAAGATGTGTGATCCGCATGGGCACATACTATATTACTTAAAGCATTCGAGACATGTTCATACCTATGTTTGATAATGATATATGTAATGTATAGATATGTGTATTATATATTAACTAAACCTATGAATGTACTTGTATGAATGTATTTCTATAGATAAATTCAATTGCGACTGGGTGTATCACAGGTATGAATGTGTTTACATACATATGTAGATGTCTCAATGCACTAAAATGGTCTGTACATATTTATATATTAAGATATCCAGATATATCGGGTTGTACGCTATTCACAAGCAGATTATGTGCATACGATGACTAAAAGAACTTATGTATATTACAATTTTTTTTATTTTTTTTTGTCAAATACTGAAAGGTTGAAAAAAAAAATTAACGGTAGAAGTAAGAATTACTATTGACTTTAATTTGATTATTAGCACCAATCGAAAACTTTAAAAGCCTATAAAAGATAAACCAAAGTTAATGTTCGAAATTATAATACTCATAATACTCATTTCCTGTATTTTAATTATTTTTAAATGTTTTATTTTATTTTTTATAACAAAAAAAAAACAACGGAAATCAAGGTTACAGCTTAATTCACAGAACTTCAAAGAATAAGTATTGCTTAATAATTATAAATAAAATTCTTAATATTTGGTATTGACCACCTTTAATGTAAACAACTATTTTAAGCCCATGTATGTACTTTTATTTCAAAGTCCTGATATATGTAGAAACATATGTACATATATTTTTAAAACTATGTTGTTGAATTAATTATACCTTTGCACTAGGAATTTTAATTTTAGTTAGAGTTGGAAGCGCAGTGAAGAAGACATATCCGATTATATAAAGTATATACATACATATGTTCACGACCATATTAATAGGTACACATAGCGACCCTACATATATGTACATACAATCATATATTGAATCCGATTTTGATAAAATACATACATATATGGAATTTCAAAGCGTAAAAAATAACTATATTTCGAGGTACACCTGTTGCCAGCTAATTAGAAAAACGGCTACGGTGGTTGGTATCAATAAAAAACTCATAAGCTGACTTAGAAATATTTATCTTAGTAAATAATATGAATTTAATCATTAAAACAAATTCATAAAATATATTATATATATATAAATATATATTTTAAAATTTGTTTGTTTTTTAATTATATTGCAAAAATTTTGATATACTTATATCTACTTCACCATATATAAGAGATAGTCTTCAATTTTTGTTGCCAGAAAATTTGTAAACATGGACAGGAGTAAATCAACTATGCTTGCCATATATGAATTCTATTAGAAGGTTTAAAAGTCTAGCATGACAATATAATATGAAAATGTGTATACTTCGTAATTCTTCAACATAAGGGCAATTCTCCAATGTCGAACTTTATTTTATTTTTTCAAAAGCAAAACTTATAGCTCTTGGATAGCAGTATTATAGGTGCTAAGATTGATTTTGGGCAATAGATCGTTTTCAAGATAATCACAAAAATGTAAGGCAATCGCAAGCGACACAGACAGAAGTTACTTTTTCGAAAACCAGACCTGAGATCAGCGAAATGTGATTGATGATTTTAATGCTATTAATTTTAAATTGTTATATTTTAATTATTCTTAATAATGTATATCGTTTGACTTAATAATATTAAGTAGTTTTTTTTAAACTACGGAACACTTTCTTCCATCATACTTTTTATGTTGTTTTTATACTTTTTAAGTAATTTGACGTGAATAAGACGTACTTAAATTATTTTTAATATATTAAATATATTATATGGTGTGGAATATGGTGCCCTAGCAGATTCCGACTGTGGCAACTGCTACCAAATCACTGCATTTGGCTTATATTCTTTTTATTCTGCTCCACCTTTTGCAGTTCAATTTGAATTTGAATTTTATTTTCTAATGTTGCCTTTATTAATCTTCATTAAAAAATATGATGAAAAGAAAATTGAAAAAAAAAATATATATATAAATTTTTGTTATATTCTTTGAATATAAACTGAGATTTATAAAAGCGAATATCAATGCATAATGACTCTATTTAAGAATATATTTACTCTGTAGCTGTACGAAAATAATAGATGAACTTAGTTTTAAATGCACTGGATGTTTTTAAGCCAAAGAAACACAGCCGCATGAATACAATTTTCAAAGCGCTATATTGATGGGTTATTAAAGTAATTACGGTGAAACATGTTCTTGTCATTATGGCAGAAGATCACGTAAGAATCAATTCAATTCAATATATAGCACGTAATCTATTAAAGCCCATACATTGGGTCAAGGATATCATGGATGTGCCTACTTACATCCAAATGAGGACAATGGCTGCCCTATCCGAGTGATCAAATGCCCCTTATTTGGATAAGTTTCATAGGTTTCAATAGGTTTCAAATCCCCCATACTTTGAACGACGGTTTGATTAAACAAACATATTCTTTAGAAATTTTTATGAACAATGACAAAACGGAAAAATAGTACACATTAATATAATGCTTTAATATCGTACATAAAGGCAAAAAAAAGAATTTGTAATTTTTTTGTATCATCTGTAAAATATGAACTACCGATCTTTTTTTGAAAATATGGGGAAGCCGAAATAGGGGAAAAAATTGTATAATATCCTATAAAGTAATAGCCTGGCAATACATTGGCATGTTACAATTGAAATTGTGGAATTGGGTATTATCATTTTTTATTATTATTATTATTATTTAGTATTATTATTTTTTATTCCTGCGATAAATTTTGAAGAATCGCTTTAATGCTTGTTTTACTATTATAGGAGGGTTTATTAATTCATGTCTAAGAAAACATGTTCTTGTTCAAAATGCTCCCAAAATAATGTACAAACTGTGTGAAACGTGATGAGAAGGGACTTTTTTCTCAACATCGGCATTTCTACTCTTAAAGCATTTTGCAAAACTATTTGTTAAAACTTCATAATTAAGTATACATAAATTAGGAGCAACAAAAATATACCAAACAGGCAGAAGAATAATAAAAATAAGTAGGAAAGCTACTGTCGAGTGTTATCGACTGTGAGATACCATTGTGGGTGAAATTGACTTCACTAATTCACTTTGTGTAATTATGCTCAAAATTATGAAAAACTTGTGTTCCTAAAAACAGGCAAATGCGGCTAGGAACATGTTGAGCAACACCCATTGGAGCTCCCAACACGAATATGGATGTTGCAAAATAAATATATATATATATTTATATGTTGCATAAAAATATATGGATGTCGCGTATACACACAATGTTAAGCGATTTGCTTTCTCTTTCACACACACTTGTTACTCTCTATTCCAATAAAAAAGCTCATTTTAATTGCCATTGTGATAAATGCTGAAGCTATTTACTGTGGCAATCGTTGTCGTTATATCAGATATTGCCTGGGTGTTTCAGTGCCATGAACGCGGTACTTTTGCGAGATCATCGGCGTGTGTTCGAATTCCGCAAAAAAAAAATTTTTATGTTTTTTTTCACTACTCTGGTCACGCCCACTTCCGGTCTCGATAATCATAAAAAATTTTATAAAGCTATAGTTGAGATTTTAGTTTAAAGTAAATAGATTAAACGAATATATCGAACGCACGCCAATCTTGAAAAAAACATGTACTTCGAGGCCATACCAGATATTATATATTTAGCTGCGGTTGTCACATGAAATTGCTTTAAAAATTTTTTAATTAAAATGCTTTTTTTTATTAGAATAGAGTTGCAGAAATCTAGTATGTGAGAAAGGTGACCACTTGTAACACTAAAATAGCGCCAAAGAATACCAAAATTAACTTTTGCATTCCCAAACTTTCTCAAAACGTAAATAAAATTTATTAATTGAATAAAATTAATTTATAATATTAATTTTACAATTTAATCTATTTATTAATTGAGAAAAACTAAGCAAGAAAAGATTTTTCGATATTCGAACACACGCCGATCTTTTAAAAGTAACGCGAACCTGGCACTCAGACTTCTAGGCCATAGCTTATATTAAGTAATTGGCCAATTGCTGCCACAGCTTAAACCCAGATATCAATAAAAATGCACTTTTTTATTGGGGCAAGTGGCAGCTCGCTTAACATTGTGTGATATGTGACATCCATATTTATTCTGCAACATATTTGCGTTGGCAGCTCCAATGGGTGTTGTACCTAGCAGCATGTTCTGTATTGCTCAAAATGTACCAACATTTGTCTTCATTTGTCAACATTTGATAAGTTTTTCATAACTTTAAATTTAATTTGACAAAGTGAATTAGCCATGTCGATTTCACCCATAATGCTTTGGGTACCGGGTATCTCGCAGTCGATAAGACTCGACTATAGCTTTCCTACTTGTTTAGTAATGTGCGTCTGTGCGTCTCATCACGTACATATTTACATATGTATGTATGTATGTAATTGATTTCAGAGACTTTTAAGCTTACTTATTTTTGTGTTATTATTACGACGACTTCTTACAATTTCCAAATTTTTGTATCGAAGTCCGGGAGTCGTGTGTTTTAGATTTTATCTTTCCTAATTTAACGCGAAAGTGGCTTCGTAAATCTTATCTCACAGACGTTACTGTATATACATGTGTATTTTTATACATACGTATTCAACATTTCATATATATATATACATATACATATATATATATATACATATATATATATACATATACATATATATATATACATATACATATATATATATATACATATACATATATATATAGAATTATCTTGCCTCGTCGGTTTTAAGTTTTTATACACTTGCTTGTGATAACAGAATGTCTTTATCAATATATGTATGTACATATTTGATCACGTTGCTCTTTTGACAGAGTTTTATGTACATGTATATGTATATAAGATGTATTTTAATTAAATGTGCAAAGTAAACTAAAATTTTATGAAATGAAGAAACTATAATTTGGCCGATATTATATACTTAGTCCGGGTTAATATATTTGAAGTTTATGGGAAAAGTATAAAGCGATTGCTTTTAAATTCCGCGAGTAAATATTATCAAGTAATCCTGTCCCATTTTATTTTAATAGATAAGTTAAGAAACTTTGCCCTTGTGTAATAAACGTACGTGTACCATCGCACCAAGGAGACATACAATACATGAAAATGTATATAAATACGACTAGTAAGCAGCCAATTTATTTGAATTATATACATATATCTATTTATTCATTTTGACCGATTAAGTCAGATTAAACTATATAGACTGAAATATTTTCCAATCTATGTATATCATATGTATATACATACATGTTATTTGATACAGAGGCATCAAATTGTCATTATTATTATTATTACATTTGGGCATTTCCGCGAGTCGAGAATGTACGGACAAGACGCATTTAATGCACAAAAATGATTAAAGATCAACATTTTCTCAAACTTTTTGCTTTCAATAGCCTTTTGTTAAATCTATGCCTAATGCATTGGATGTGGTTCATCATTTGAAGTTTACAGAATTTTAGCAAAAACATGCGGTTGCAAACGTACGAATAATTGAAATTGACTTTGATTTAATCTAATAAAATTAAAAAATCTGCGAATTGTAACTGAATATTCTAAAGCAATAAATTTATTTTCAAAGATAAATGAAGCTTTCTATAGAGTATATTCAAAAGAAATTATCTTTTTACTATTGGTTTTTGATATACTACCAGCGACTTCGCCTTATACATACAGTGGCTCACAGTTTATTTCAACCAGCGCCAATCGAAAACTTTAAATGTCTGTAAAAGATGAACCTAAAGGAAAATCAAAATAATTTAAACGCACGATGCTTTGTTAATGTTTAAAATTATAATTTCTTCATTTTATATATTTTTTATAATTTTTTAAATATTTTTTTTTTAATTAATAACGAAAAAACAACGAAAAACAATGCCACAGCTTATTTCAACCAAATACTTTGAAGTCGTGTAATTCCTGTATTTTTGGAAAGTAGCTTTTCTTTTTTTTTCTGTGCTTTAGTCAGTATATTCAGAGTTGGATCAAGTTCATTTTTGGAAAGTTTATTTGGAATTTAGTGCGTAAAAAATTCAATTAGCAAATTGGGACCACGGACAACAATAGAGCAACGGGAACTTGTTTTAAAACATTTAAAAAATGGAAATTCGCGCAGGAAAATTGCCGAAATGGTTGCTCTGAGTGATTCCACTGTCCATAGTATNAAAATGAGACCACGGACGACAATAGAGCAACGAGAACTTGTTTTAAAACATTTAAAAAATGGAAATTCGCGCAGGAAAATTGCCGAAATGGTTGCTCTGAGTGATTCCACTGTCTATAGTATCATATACCGTTTTTTCCGCGAGAATAGGATGCACGACAAAGGAAAAACGACTCCCAACAAAATCTTTAATCCAACAGACGAGCGCTGTATCACAAATGAATAATTAGCAAAAGATGCTTATGAGGTAGAGACCAAGTTGGGCAAGTCTTTGGCTCCCCGAAACAATTCGACGTGAGCTCTGGGAGCATGACTATAATGGCAGAATAGCTCGAAAGAAACAATTCATTAGCGCCAAAAACATAAAGAGCCGGTTAAATATTGACAAAGAGCACTTGGAAAGGGATTCTTCTTTTTGGAATACTTTCATATTTGCGGATGCGTGAATATTGATAATATATCACCATTTTGGCTCAGAGGGATCATAATATGTGTGACGATAGCGAAATACTGGGCTACACACTAAAAATTTAAAATCGACAGTAAACCTCGGCGGTGAGGCCTGTATGTCGGCTGCAGGAGTTGGAAATTCAAAGTTTTTTAAAACTACGTTGGATACAACTCACTACCTCGAGATTTTGAAGCCAAATATGTTATGGCATTCGTTAAGATTTCCGATACCACCAGGACAATGACCCAAAATATAAGTCCGGCATTGTACAAGTCTGGCTTTACTATAATTGTCCGCACGTTATGCAGCCGAAAGCACAGTCAGCCGACATTAATGTTATAGAAAATTTGTAGGCTATTTCGGATGCAAAAGTTCGCAAACGGAAAATATCCAACAGAACTGACCCTAAAGCGACATTGATCGAGGAGTGGTCCAAAATTACACCAGATCTCACCCAAAAGTTGGTCGATTCCATGCCAAAATGGCTTAAAATGGTTGTTGATAACAAAGGCGGACATACCCAATATTAAAAAATACATTTTAAGACTTTAAGCATAACCTTTTCGTTGAAGTATGTACCTGGTTGAAATAAGCTGTGGCATTGTTTTTCGATGTTTTTTAATTTTAAACATTAAAAAATCATCGTGCGTTTAAATTATTTTGATTTTCCTTTAGGTTCATCTTTTACAGGCATTTAAAGTTTTCGATTGGCGCTGGTTGAAATGAGCTGTGAGCCACTGTACGTCTGTAAAAAAGTTCACTTTTTGTCTTATATGTATTGAGATATGTAAACGAATATTATATCTGTGCAACTCTTCCACACCACCATGGAGGTAAAGTTAAAAGTGCGTGGATCCTTTATAACTCTATCCCTGCATAATATTTTTCGATTTATTAATCACTAAAATGATTACTCTGGAGCTACCATAGCAAAAACCTCTCCATAGCAATTTTTTTGGAAATACTTTGGGTGATAGGTTAACCAAACGACTTGCAGAGATAACTCTGGAGCACAAAATATTTAAAAGATCATGCAAAAAACAGCAAAACTCGCAAATCACAGATCTAGCTATTCACCGCAAATAATTTTTTCTGTAATCTAAATGAAATATTTAGTTCAAACTTTTAGTACACCTTTTTTTATATATTGGTAGTCTTAGCAAGTATTAATTTTTTAGTGTTTTCAAGAACGGCGGACACAATACCACCCACAAGTCTCAAATACTACAATTGTATGAAATGTAAATTATAATGCTGAGTTGGTCCGATCGATTCTATGCCATCTATTTGATATGCTTGGCCAATTTTTTATTTAAAAAATGTTAATAGATAACGCATATTTAAAGCAAAAACTACGGAAAATTTATCAAAAATATTTACAATATAATTAGTTTTACAATTTTCTGATCTACATACATATATTGTGAGAGCTAGAGTGAGTGGCGACTAGGTCATACAGTTCGAATAGTTATAATTTTGTTTATACATATGTAATAGTTGTGTAATCCATATACCAAGTTTTATAAACGTACCACAATCACTTGCTTTATAAAAAACAAATCATGAAACATATGTAAAATTTGATGTTCTATATGTATTTCAAGTTGAATGTATTGTTCTGATACTTACCTGGAACATTCGTCTTTACTTAAAATTCTCTATCTTGTCTATATATTTTGGAACGGAGTTTAAGATAGGGATGATTGAGGTTTCGTTAGAAGCATTTTCAAAGCAAAGACTACAATCTCGCTCAAAAACTGGCTCTAACAGCCAAATTTGAAAATGTGTATTTTACACTTTCATTTCATCTCATTTCTTCTGGAACAGCTTATTTTTATAAAATATAGTATTGCAATTTTGAACGAACTTTTGACCAAATCCGAAAGATTTTCTTCAATTGTAACTATACATTATAAGATCGCTTCCATTGAAGCTATATGGAATTCATCTGATTTTAATAAATTGCAAAAACTTATATTTAAAGAATAATATCTATATCTCGAGTTATGTTCCTATTTGTTGAGAAATATGGAAATTATGCAGATTTTCCTATCATTTTCCTATTTATTTTCTAATTTTTTGCAATTGCACATTCGCCAAAGTTTCTTCCACTTCAACCAATTATATTTTCAAAAATCGATGTGTGCACTACTTTTTCTAAAGCGTTACCATCTGATCTTTTAACGATCTAACATATATATAGTTTCCTTGCACTCACTCTGTGCTCATCGGCACCAGAGCGAGAAAGTTATATGTATAACCGGTTCGGCATTCACTATGAATAACATTTTCTAGCTTACCTTTTACATACTTAACTTATACCCACAGGGCACAAGCGTGTTATAACTTAGTGCCAGCCGAGAATGTGTATTAGTCAATTTGGTATGCTAGAAGCTATCCTCAATAGGCAGTAAAATGCGGTAGGACTAGGTGACATTAATTGCAAATTTATTTAAATTATTTTTCAGAATTTCAGACATTTTTCTTTTTCTATAAATAGTGCCCAGAGATGTATAGGGATGCCACAATAAAGTCCCCAATTGCCGATGCAAAAAGACCCAAAAAAATATGACAACCGGACTTTAAATGAAACTTGAACTTGTTAAAAAAAAGCAAAAAAAAAACAAGTACAAAAGCTACAGTCGAGTGTGGCAGACTGTGAGATACCCCGTAACCATAGCATTGTGGGTAAAATTAAAATACCCATGAACATGGCACTTTCACTTTGGATAAAAAAGCTTAAATTTATGGAAGACTAAAATTAAATTTTAAAAAATGTTGATAAGAACATGTTGAGAAACACCCAACAAAGACAGATGTTGCTAGGAACATATTGAGCAACATGTTGGTGCTGTCAGTATACAAAGAAATTGTTTTTCTGAATAATTCCTATGTTTATCGTCCGACTCGAATTTTTACAGCACGTCTGCACAAATGTATTTATTTCATATATATTTAGTTTAAATCGAAAACCACGACTATAGCTTAGTTATTCGTTGTTCATGGGTTTTCGAAGGCGAAAGTGGGAGAGGCCAAATCCTAAAACAAACTTGATCTGCGTGTAACGTGTTTAGAATGTGGTCACCAAATTAGGTAGCTCTAGCTTTTATAGTCTCTGAGATCTGTTGTTTCACACGTACGGACAAAACAACAGATCTCAGAGACTATAATAGCTAGAGCTATCAAATTTGGTGATATCATTCTTACCTGTTGCACGACGTTCAAGTTTGTCCATCCTCGAAAGTTACGAAAAACGTATAACTGAGCTAGTCTTAATTTTTGTTTAAAGTGAATAGATATGAAATTAATAAATACTCTTTTATGTCAGTATTTCTAATGGCTAAACCCTCTTCACCCAATAGTTATAGCGTATTATATGGGCTTCTTCTTATAACTAAATAATTTAAATTAAGAATAATTGATAATAATTTTGATGTTTTTAAAGATTGTTATTAATTCTATAACTATAACTGTACTCTAAAAAGTATTTTTGTTGAACTTTTTCAAAATAATGAACTTTTAAACGGTTTTACTTTTTATCTTTGTAGTTTGCCTACACGTCGCCACGTGAGCCCTATTCGAGTTGTCGGTATACGATTGGAAGATGACACAGTAGAAACAAATAATGGCATACCAAGTGTACTGGTAGACAAGGATCAAACTCTTCGAGTTTTCGGTAGTGGCTTAAAAAATAATACTGTAATAACATTTACGGCTGAAGCAAATGAATACGGTGGCCCATGTCTAAAGCCAGACACTGATCTTTTTACTCCGTTGGAAGTTGCTAATGATGGGTTTTCAGCGACGTACATTGTTAAATTTCCAACAACTTTAAATGTATTTTATATTTGTACCAAAACTGCTGAAGAAAAAAATAATGCAAGTGTTATTTATATTATTTGATACCTTTAAATATAATTTTAAAAATATATATTTTTAGAATAGCACAGCCGAAACTACTTCGCCCTTGGCACATCAAGGCAATTCCAATTGTCTTAAAATTGAAACACGTGAACCATTATTACCGATTTGGCTAGCCATAATCATCATAGTAATATGCCTTTGCTTTTCTGCTCTATTCTCTGGTCTTAACTTGGGTTTAATGGCTATGGACCGCACAGAATTAAAGGTGATACCATTAACTACATATTAATAATTCTTTTAACATAATCGGAACTTTGTAAAATATTAGATACTGCGGAACACTGGTACGGATAAAGAAAAAAAATATGCATCAAAAATTGCACCAGTTCGAGATCAAGGTAATTATTTGTTGTGCAGTATTCTCTTGGGTAATGTGTTGGTTAACTCAACCTTTACCATTCTGCTGGATGGTTTAACTTCTGGACTTTTTGCCGTAATATTTTCTACACTGGCCATCGTCCTCTTTGGTGAAATTACGCCTCAGGTAAGCAGCTTTCTCTAAAAATGAATTAGTGCTAAAAATAGATACAAATTTAACAATAACCAGTCACAAAACAATAAATTTTCGGACTTCTATGTGAGATACACTTTTATATTTATATTATTTTTTATTATTATTCTTAATCAACATCAAAGATTATATCTCTAGCAGAGGTTATCTTTTTATACCCGGTACCCATAGGGTACAAGGCTATAGGGTATTATAAAATAGTGCCAACCCAGAATGTATGTAACAGTGCGAAGGGGGCATCTCCGACCCTATACAAATCGGCGTCACCCGCCGAGTCCGTTTAGCCATGTCCGTCTGTTCGTCAGATCTCAGAGACTATAAAAACAAGAGCTACCGAAATTGTCGTTTCAAAGCTTGGCCACGCCCACCTCTTAACCAAAAAAACGTATAACTAAGCAATACAGGCGGGCTTCGGTTTTCACTTTCGCAAATTTCTTGCGATTTACTTTTCAAAATCGAGAATCGGTGTTCCTGTTTCAGCAAATTTCTTGCGAATTGAAAAGCGGGCAAGTTTTTCTTTGCGAAATAAAGAGAAACTGCCTTTTTCGACACCAAATCGAATCATATTTGCAAAATAAAAAAAATAGTTGACTTATTGGTCTATTGACGATGAAACATGGAAACATGGAAATTATTAAGAAGAAAGTTCCTATATATGTATGCTAAACTTCTATAACACTTACATTTGTTTTGGAGCTTCAATGGATGTTGCTTATCATGTTCCTAGCAACATTTGCTTAATTTGTCATGATTTTCAGTAGAGTATAACAACACAAAGTGAATTAGCCGTGACCATGTGGCTTTTAATTTCACAATTGCTTTAGGTTCCGGGTATCTCAAAGACGATAACACTCGAATACTGCTTTCCTACATGTTATTTTAATCTTTCGATAATAAAACGGAATCAATGTGAAATATAGTCACCAATACCGGTTGTGCGTCACTACTTATCTCCATTATTTTTTAATATACCCAAAATAGCAAAACTAATCTGCTATTAGATGTACTTGTAATTAATGAATGTCATATGTTGTCTATATTTGGTTTGACCAGAGTTAAATACGTTTTTAGATTAAATATTATCGTTATTTTTATTATATGCTTTTCATTCTTCTATTATAAATAATTCATTGCGCATGGATCGGATAAGCATAATCTATAGCTGGCATAAGAACTATCCGACAAAATTTGCCATCCCTGATTTGAAAGTCAGTAAAAGTAAAGTATAATAGTAAAATAAACATTAAAGCGAGCGTTCAAATGGAAACCCAAGAATATTCCCTATTCGTCTGTATAGTGACAACCCTTAAATTGTTCCTCTAATTTTTTCATCCGGTACTCATAGGGTACAATTGTATTAAAACATTGTGCCAACCGAGAATGTATGTAACAGGCAGAAGGAGGCAACCCTATATAGTATATACATTCCTGATCAGCATCACCAGCCGAGCCGATTTAGCCATGTCCGTCTATCCCTCCTTGTGAAACAACAGACAACATTTAACAAAATTGCTAAAGCTGAAGTCATGTTTTTCGGTTTAATGTACATTTTTATGACAATAAATAAATTTGTACGGAAGTGCAAAAATTTGAAGGAAATCCGATAATAAGCATAGGAGTTATTAAAAAAACAGTCTCTTTGTATGCTGATCTTCTGGAACACTTCCATTTTGGTATGCATTTTTCTTCATTTGTCATCAGTGCCTTCTGCCTTCTTTCCTGTTTAATTTAAGTTTTTCATAAAAAATATTTAGACAAAGTGAATTAGTCATGTCCGTGTGTATTTTAATTTCACTCACAATGCTTTGAGTGCCGGGTATCCAATAGTCGGTCACACTCGTCTGTAGCTTTTCTACTTGTTGACTTATTCGACGGAAACTTTTACATTAGCGGCGGAATTGCAATATTGATGAATTATTATTTTCTAAATCAATTATGCAATATTGTTTCTGATAATTAAAAAAAAAAATATTTAATCATTTACAATTTAGATTATCTGATTGTATTTTAAAATATTTATATTTTATTCTTTTGGATCTGAATACGCCAGGAGCTGGAAAAGACCTGTATATTTCGATTCATACAAAACAAACAAGAAAACTGTGAGCGATTAATTAGAAAGAATTTTTCTGCTTCCTTGACTTTGAAATTCCTTGCATATACCTTGTGGGTGCTGTTAACTAAAAGAAAATATTGCTGTGCATTGACTAAGTAAGTAGTACAGTAGTTCTCAAATTAGTTGAAGTGTCTTTCCGTATGAACTTCTTCAAGTTGCATTTGTTTTCTTTGTGTGCTTGATTTTTCAGGTCTTCTTTTTCCCCAGTCTTATAATATGAGTGGTAACTTTAAATCGTCACAAAATAAATAATTCGTAATGTATTGCCAATTAATTAACTCATGACTGCTTTGAGTTATATTTTTTGTTACTTTTAAAATTAATTTGAATTGTGTTCGAATGAATCTTAAAGAGATTAAAAAAAACGAACATTGTATTTGAAAGTTATATCTAAAATCATATTTAATTTATTTGTTTTTGGCTTTCGGTTTTTTTTTGTGTTTGCAAGTCGGAACTTTCGGCATGATTCCTCCATGCCACCGTGCGCAGTCATATATATTTATTTTAATTACTTTTGGCGTCCTTCTGTGGTTAGATATAAGAAAAAGATAGACGAAATTAATTGCAATATGACATAAAATACCAATGACTTAAACAAAGTAGATCTTTTATACTAAAAAAGAATAGTTTCACAATTCGAATGCACTGATTCTTACATATGTATGTTCTGTGCGTGCATCGTGCAGCGCTATAAAGGAGTAGCAAGTTTGAAAAATGCACCCAGATCAGGACGCCCAAGTGCTTTAAGTGACCGAGAACGCAAGCAGGTGGTCCGAAAAATTACGGTGAACCTGAAAATATCTTCCTCCCAGATTGCCGCTGAGGTCAAGACTGAGTTTGGGAAGGAAATTCATCCCATGATAATAAGAAGAGCCCTGCACGAAGTAGACTATCATTGTCGTTATACCCGACGAAAGCCATTGATCTCGGAGGTCAAGAGTATTTGACCAAGCCAATTGGATCTTCTCGAATGAAAGCAAATTCAATATTTTTCGATCCGATGGCCGTCAGCAAGTGTGGAGAAAGCCTAACACAGTTAAATAAAAAGAACTTATCGCCCACAGTAAAACACGGCGGCGGAGGAGCATGGTGTGGGGATGCATGTCTTCGGCGGTTGTTGTGGAACTTGTATTCATCGAAGGAATCATGGACAAGGTGTATTTTCTGAGCATTTTGAAGGAAAACCTAAAAAAAGTGCAATAAAGCTGAATATGCCGGGTTCGTTCACCTTTATGCAAGATAATAATCCTAAGCATTCTGCCAATGATGTGTGTTTGTGGCTCATCTACAATAACGCACATATGCTGCCACATCCACCACAGTCACCTGAGCTTAATCCGATTGAGCTCCTGTGGGATGAATTGGATCGAGGAATTAAAAAACATGTAATTTCATCAAAAAATGACATAAAGAAGGCCTTACTGGAGGAATGGATGAATATTCCCGAAGATACTACCAAAAAGTTGGTTCANATTCTATGCCGAGACGTCTTGAAGATGTTATAAAGCAGATGCGATTACCAACCAAGTATTAATTTTGATGTTAAATTAAAAAAAAAATGTTTTAACTGAAGTGTGCCAAGACTTTTGTGTCACGAAATAGGTTCCTTTTTTGTTTAAGTTTAAATAGTTTTAAGAGCGTTATAAAAAATACCAAAAAAAAAAGTGCCTTTGAATAAAGAAATGTTTAATTTAAGTAAATCAAAAAAAATTTCATCATAAAATTGTTTCATACGCCTGGGAACAACATTTAAAGTTGAAATTTGCCACTGTGCCCCCACTGTATATATTTTAAAGGATGTTAAAACGTGGTATTATTGTTTTCAGCTAATTACCTAATTGCAGGCTGTTTTGGAAAGTACCAAAGCGGCAACACGCTTCAGGCAAATCAAAAGATTCACTAGTAGTAGACTACAGAGGCTGAATCAAAATCATTATAAATTTCCAATTTCAAGTATGGACGAAATACAGGGCAAACAATAAGTGCATCTGCAACTTTTCAAAAGTTGCACGAATAATGTTCTTCATGATTTAATAAATAATTTTTGTCTGGATGGTAAATTGCATTTTCTACATTACTCGATTAACATCTAAAACTTCTGACCACATTTTTGAATAAAGGTTTTCAGGTACCTTTAACAGACGAAAATATTCTACAGCATTTAATAACAACAAGTGAAAATTGATATAATTGTATACATACAATCCTGAATTAAACAAGTGGCTGCTTGTCGCAGGCACTATTTTTCTTTCTTCTTTTTATTCAATTTCTTTATAGTTGATCTTATTTGCATTATTATTTCACAATTTCTGAAATTATGAGTCTAATTAAAAATGATCAAAACTACAGAACAATAGATTAACTTGTATAAAAATTTAGGAATATTATTACACATTCCACTCTGTTACAGATAGACGACCACAAGAAATGTTTAGTAGAACAGTCCCTACTAACCCAGAACAGTACGACTGAACAACATCGACAAGCTTAAAGAAAAACATGTCGTGTGTTTTAGAATAACATAATAAAAAAGGAAATCCATAGACATATTTACCAGGAGATGCAATATTTGTAAAGCAAGACATTAAGCCAGGATCCGACATGATGAAATGTCGAACAGCATAAACATTTTGGTTTAATCAATCATTTAATCTATATATTCTACTAGCGCGCAACCTAAATGGGTTAGGATACAATTTATTCGTTAGGAAAGGCTACCTACAGTTGAGGTTATTTTGTACAAATCGTTATAATTTCCACATAGATTATTATGCATTTTATAAGAATTTTTACAATGGTGCAAAACTAATAGTAAGATCTAGTGATTTTACCCGGTAGATAGAAATTTATCACCAGGGATGATGTTATATATAGGGACGATGCGTAAGATTGTCTTACGGTTGGCTAAAGAAGTCAGGTTATGTGTGAGTGGTCTACTAGAATGATCGAAAAATAAAAAGTTCTTTTGAACTGATACAAATTGTTTACTTTAGATATCTAACTGGGTACTCCAAATGCAAGATTCATCAAATCAAAAAAGCAGTGGCTTTAAGATCAATAAACTATTTAAAAGATTTAGAGTGCTTTCTGATAGTGACACGTGAAAATGTCACCTTGCATTTAGAGACTTTTAATTTTAATAAGTTTGCACTACACTGTAAGATACCCGGCACCCAAAGCATTGTGGGTAAAATTTAAAATACACATGGACATGGCACTTTCACTTTGTCTAAATAAGCTCAAATTTATAAAAAACATAAATTAAACAGGACGGATGGCAGAAGGAAATGTTGACAATTGATGAAAAATGTTGTTAGGAACACGTAGAACAAAACTCAAAATAACAGATTTTGTTAGCAACATTTCAAACAACATTTTGGTGCTGCCAACTCAAAAGAAGCTCAGCGTACAAAAAAATGTTTTTATAATAACTGTGTTTATCATCCGATTTCACTCAAATTTGTAGAGCTCGTCGATTTAACCATACTCGTCTGTCGGTCCATGTGAAACAACAGATCTCAGAGACTTTAAGAGCTAGAGCTTCCAAATTTGGTGAAAACATTTTTATCTGCTGCACGCAGATCCAGTTTGTTTAAGAATTTTGCCACCCACTTCCGCCTTCGAAATCCATGAAAAACGTCTAAATAAGATATAGTCGTGATTTAAAGTTTAAAGTAATTGTATACAAACTAATACATCTGTGAGAACGTGCCCTGAAAATGAGTGAAATCGGATGATAAACATAGGAGTTATTCGGAAAAATGATTGCTAAACATGTTTCTATCAACAACTGTCTTCATGGGTGTTTCTCAACATATAGCTAACAAAATTTTTTATCATTTGTCAGCATTTCCATCTGCCTTCTGTCTTATTTAATTTCAGTTTTATATAAATTTGAGCTTATTTATCCAAATTGAAAGTGCCAATTTCACATGTCCATGTGTATTTTAATTTACCCACAATGCTTTGGTTGCCAGATATCTCTCGGCCAAACTCGACTGTTGTTTCTCTACTTGTTTTTTTATTATTTTTTTTTTTTGTATATATATAATGTATAATGGAAATTGTAATTAAATTATAAATTTAACAATTTTATTGCCTCACGTCAATGTGACTATTACGAATTAAGTAAACAAGTGAAACAAATAAATTAATTAATACAAAATAGGGTAAATATATAGGTTAAATTACGGTAGTTGCGGGGAATGATGGCGATTTTCGAATTCTTCTTATTTTTATTCAACGTCCAAAGTCTTTAGTACCGGGTATATCACAGTCGAGCTTACTGAACTGGACCTTTCTTACTTGTTTTTTTTTTTATTTACTGTAAACAATATGGATTTATACCAGTGGTGCCCTGGCAATACATCGACATTAATGTTGATCAAAAATATATTTTATAGGGTCGAATAAGTCCTTCACTCATTATAATAGGGCATAAAAAGTTTGCTATTTTATTTTCGACTCTATAAGGAATGTATGTTATTCTTGATCAGCATCAACAGCCGAACCGATTTAGTCAAGTCCATGCAAACTAGTCTCTCTCATAGCTGCCATAGTAAGGAAAGAAGACTATTTACAAAAATTCAATTAGATAGCTCAAAAACTGAGAGGACAGTTTTCATAGTATTAGGCAGACATTTGGAAATGATGACTTTATTATATTCTTTGATGTTTCAGAAACAATATTGCGAAATCTTGACGCTGAAAAAGAATATATATACTATGTAGGTTGGTTTACGTTTTTAATTACTTTATGCTGAAAGAAACTAAATAGAAAATGTGTATAATTTTGAAACGAATCGTTCTCAATTTATATCAAACTGAGTATAACAAATTTTTAAATATTTAGTACATGAATAATTTTCTCATTCTTTACATGATAATTACATTTATATTATATTTATTAAAATTGCTTTTGTAAGTTAATATATTAAATTAATTGGGTATAAGTATTATATTAATTCTATAAAGCAGCTTATATTTTTAAAACACAATTATTCTGACTCGAACACGCTACGCACTACATCACACAGTGCGGCAACTATGTTGTAATACCCTTGATCCCTTTGGGTACCGGGTATAAAAACTGTGTTCTAAAAAGGATAATGTATTTTTATTTTAAGTCCTCACTTTCCAATTTTAAGTGTTTGATTTTAATAACATCGATGAGTACCAACGAATCAAATGTATGTCCGATGTTATCTAACTTTCAATAAAAAAAAAGAACATATTTTTCTTGTTTTTCATAAGCGATTAATAAAACATAACAAATTTATTTCAATTTTATCGTTACACAGTATTTACTTATAAAAAAAAACAAAAAGTCTTACGCCTTATAACAGTCTTACAGTTCTTAGTTTTATACTTGAACATAAAAAACAAATACTTTCAAAGCAGTCATAGTCATAATTCATATCATTTTTTTTTCTATACTCTGCAAAAAAACAAATTAATATACTAAAAGCCGCTAAAAAAGCCCTTTCAGAGAGAGAATTAGAATACGAGCTTTTTAAACATTCCCAAACCTTTAAAGGATTATATTTAAAGGGGGTTAATTGCACTCGAAGGAATGCGGTCATTTCTACTTCAACACCCATGTTTGGGTTAGTTTTGGTTCTTCCAAAAATAATTAGTTTTGGTTAATGTACTGGGCAGTAGACTTTCTTCATCGGAATAGTTTGGGAGACTTAATTTGACTGATCGCATTGTTACACATCTGAGCGTGCTTAAATTGTAATTTCTTGATCCGTGGATCAAGCAGTGTGGCCAGTGTACCAGAAGCGATACCTTATAAATTCAATAGAGTTTATATACTTAAATAAATAATAATATAAAGAAAATTGAAATCTACCTGAACTATTACTATAATGCGTATGTCCAATAAAAGAAATATTTTTATTGATTTTATTTTTTTATTTTAATAGTCGGGCTACCTTTGAGTCGTAGATTGGGTAGGTGTCTTGTATGTACGAAGCTAAGTTAGCGGCTTTGAAAATATTTGCCCCATTGTATGTGAGGACGACAGCAACCTGGTGGCTTTCAATGCCCTAATCTGAACAACCACCATTTTCATTATTTCAGATAAATATAAAGCTATAACCCACATTTGTAGGCAATATTAAATGGTTGCACATCCTTTTCTATCTTATATTTATATATGATGCAATTTTAATAAATGTTGTTTGTATTTACTTTGGCGTTGCTAACAATATCAGGGGCAATACCTCCAGTTATATCCGTGGTGTCCGCTGCATTGTCACAAACACGACGCTACAGAACCCAGTTCAGGTCCGGACTACCGGGTGAAATTGGTAATACAGACAATCAGTCTGTACCACAAACCAATCAGATATTTGTTCGGCGGCTTTCTGGTTTTCCCAAGACAAAAGCTAAAAAAGATACAAATAATGGTGGAAAAATGCATATTTGCTCAAGCTTGGGATATTTAATCTTTTGAAATAACCGAACTTTTTACCAATATATGCTCTGCCAACTTTTGACAGTGATTCGAACAACGAATCTTTAAGGAACACGAAGCTAAGAATAAGAATAACCGGCCTGTAGGAATAAGTCTTCCAAGTCTTCCAATAAGTCCAACCTCTACTCTAAATTCAAACGTACCGGATCTCAAGCGGTCACTCTTTCGCTTTCAGTGGCTCGGTCTAATTTATAAAATGTTAAAAAATCTATTTAACTCGTTGCTGTGTTTAAGTCTCGTAGAACCCAAACAGTTCTATAATTTTGTCAAAACTACATGTAAGCCTATTACACATCCCTCCTCGCTTTCATTTGAAAATACAGCAAATAATGCCAGGAAATCGCTATCTTTTTGTCCGTTTTTTCGAAGAGCTTATTATTATTATTATAGTCAACCGACTCAACCCAGAATTATTCATACACCATGACCAAATCGAACCTAATGTTCAATCCTAGTTTAAACGAAAGCTCGTTAATTTTGGATCTTCAAAGTGAAGAAATACTTGACTATGTACTTAGGTATTGTGGCGAGGCCTTGTATTTCTAAGGATAAGGTAAACTATTTTAGAAGGGTATACTATCTTAGAAGAGGATTCGAAAATAATTTACCTTAGAAACCTCCCAATTCCCCATATTTGAAAGGAATCATTCTTTATTCCTCTCCACAAAAAAAGCAGCAAAGCGGATGCTAACAACTACAGAAGAACTTTTGCAGCCATCCCAAAACTTTTTAAAAACGCAATTACTCCCCATTTGCAGCACTTTTGTTGATCAGTAATTTCTCCATGCCAACATAGATTTTTTAGACGAAAATCATCGACAAATAATCTATCTATTTGACTCCGATAATCAATCCCTTCTTGATAGGAAACTCGACTTAATGGGTTTCCTGTTGATCTTCAAAAGGTCCTCTTTAAAAATGACTTATCTAATGTTGTTCGAGTTATGTACCTCTGGTGTCCTGCATGGGAGCCATCTGGGTTCCTTATGCTTACATTATTCACTAACAATCTGCCCAAAGTTCTGACAACCTCTAGAGTATCTATGTACTCTGACGACGTGAAAGTTTTCGAGTAATATAAGGACGGCTCTCGCTAGTCGAATATACAATCGAATCTTAATACCTTTTAAACGAGGTGTAATGGCTCTGAGTCCAAGGTGATGGCATTCTCACGTTTCACTCCTAAACTTGCGACTGATATGCTGATCTGCTCTTTGGAAAGAATCACTGCAATAGTTTGGGTGTACGCCTGGATCCTAAACTTGAGTTCATTTATCATATTTCGAGCATGGTAATTAAATTCAGGAGTGTGCTTGGATTTATTAAACGATAATCTCTTTTTTCCAAAAGGAAGACATGTTCTAAAAAGAGAAAGGAAAAAGGTACGGGGCAACAGGTATTGCATATAGTATTTAACTCAGTATGTTGTCTCGGTTTACTAGCGCTGGTTACGACCTTTTAACTTAGCTGCTATGGGATTTTGAATAACCAGAATCTGGAATTCTTATGCGCGCTTAAATCAGCTATGAAAACTATGTAATGGATGGAACTCTCACAAAATGTCACAAATTGAGGCTGTCGATATACCAAAGACCCAGCAGATGAGTCCTCTTGGGAAGAAGTAGTCCCTGTTGCACCAACTCGTAAAGGGTATTCTTGTTCATACGAGAATCGTCCCTAAAGATCTCGTCACTGTGCCTAGGAACATCCCTCTCTCACAAGTGACCTAATTGTTCCTATAAGAAGAGTTTTAATCAACAGCCAGTAACATCTTTGGAGTTGGAGTTGGACAGACACTACGCTGCATATTTAAACTGTTTGCATAAAACTCACGTAATGCGAAATAGGTGATTCAACTGCCCACAATCTGCAGTTAGCATTCTCCTTAAGGAATCAGGTGTTTTTTGTTTTGGAGAGGCGCAACTTTCCTTCGCTTCCCAAGGATGATTCCTATGATGCCGAATTCACAATTGTTGATCAAATCAAACACGTGAACCTGAAGAGAGGGGAAGAAGGCGGTGGCAGCCAGTGCTACATCTCTGCCAGCTCCCAGATCTTAGGAACGTCCATAAGTACAATAGCCAGTTCAATCCAGAGACCGTTAAACGAAATATGCTTTAAAATTAAAACTTATTATACAGTGACACACTAAAGTGTTGGCACAGTGGCAAATGTCAACTTTAAATGTGTTCCCAGGCGTATGCAACAATTTTATGATGAAGTTTTTTTTTATTTATTTAAATTAAACATTTCTTTATTCAAAGGCACTTTTTTGGTATTTTTTTATAACTTTCTTAAAACTATTTAAACTTAAACAAAAAAGGAAACTATTTCGTGACACAAAAGTCTTGGCACACTTCACTTAAAACATTTTTTTTTAATTTAACACCAAAGTTGGTAATCCCTTCTGCTTTATAACATCTTTAAGACGTCTCGGCATGGAATAAACTAACTTTTTGGTTATCTTCGGTAATATTCACCCATTCCTCCAATAAGGCCTTCTTTAAGTAATTTTTAATGAAATTTCATGTTTTTTAATTTGTTGATCCAATTCATCGCACAGGTGCTCAATTGGATTAAGGTCAGGTGACTGTGGTGGATGTGGCAGCATATGTGCGGTATTGTAGATGAGCCACAAACGCACATCATTGGCAGAATGCTTAGGATCATTATCTTGCATAAAGGTGAATGAAGCCGGCATATTCAGCTTTATTGCCCTTTTTTTTAGGTTTTCCTTCAAAATGTTCAGATAATACACCTTGTCCATGAGTCCTTCGATGAATACAAGTTCCACAACACCCGCCGAAGACATGCATTCCCACACCATGCTCCTCCGCCGCCGTGTTTTACTTTGGCGATAAATTCTTTTTATTTAACTCTGTGTTTGGCTTTCTCCACACTTGCTGACGGCCATCGGATCGAAAAATATTGAATTTGCTTTCATCCGAGAAGAGCACCTGATCCCAAAATCCAATTGGCTTGGTCAAGTTCTCTTTCGCATAGGCTAAACGCTTTTTTTGATTGACCTCCGAGATCAATGGCTTTCGTCGGGTATAACGACAATGATAGTCTGCTTCGTGCAGGGCCATTCTTACTGTCATGGGATGAATTTCCTTCCCAAACTCAGTCTTGACATCAGCGGCAATCTGGGAAGAAGATATTTTCGGGTTCACCGTAATTTTTCGGACCACCTGCTTGCGTTCTCGGTCACTTAAAGCCCTTGGGCGTCCTGATCTGGGTGCATTTTCCAAACTTGCTGCTCCTTTATAGCGCTGCACGATGCTTCTGATTGAAAATTTGCTTAGCTCAATAATTTTAGCTATGTTTTTCGCCATAAGATTTGCCTTCACTGTGCAGGTGAAGGACAATTTTGAGTTGAGCTACATTAGATTCTTTGCGCATATGGTCCATTTTGTGAGAATTCAGGATAATTACTTAAATACTTGAAAAAAATTTAATTTTGTTGCAAAATTTTCGGAGTCATGTGGATAAGGAGAAGTTCCGTTATGAATTTCATTAAATAGTATGGCCAGACTGAGCTTAAGTTAAAATAAATTAGAATTAGTAGTGATACTGTGCCAAGACTTTTGTGTCACGAAGTAGGTTCATTTCCTTCTAAGGTTTAAATAGTTTTAAGAACGTTATAAAAAAAAAAAAAAAAAAAGTGCCTTTGAATAAAGAAATGTTTAATATAAATAAATAAAAAAAAAACTTCATCATAAAATTGTTACATACGCCTGGGAACAACATTTAAAGTTGACATTTGCCACTGTGCCAACACTTTAGTGCGTCACTGTAGCTAATTTTCTTATCTGCATTTATATTCATAGGGTTCCACCCACAATTAAATTCTTGCCCCTTGCTGAAGAATGAAAGAGCCACACTTGATTTGAATATTTGAGGTGAAGCAACCTGAAGAATATAACGCAAATCCATTGATTGGTAGCCACCGGGCCTGCTAGTTTTGGTAGTTGGGCAAAATCACACATCGATAAGCAGAAAAAGACAAAATAGTCGAGAACTATCGGGAGTATCGAATAAATGCTCATGTACTCTTTTTTAATACATTATTGTCATCACTAGATATAGCACCACAGCGAACAGGCCATACTTTGATTCCTTTATTTGGTGCATGGAAACGGGCAACGAAATATAAATAGGGGATTCCGTACACGTCTAAGTGACTACATGACTAAATTTTACCGACTAAAAATATCGGAAAATATAGGTGCTCCATATTAATTGAACTTTTTGAAAAATTCCGCCACTTGGCGACCCCGCGGTCTTCGAAAATATCGGCTAATTTACTAAAAGCGTGTTGAGATGCAGGATTCGTATATATGTAGCAATGCTTTGGATTGCTAAATGATAAGTTTAGAGCATTTAGTTTAAAATTATTAAATTATGAAGAATACAAAAGGAGAATTAAATTTAATTTATTTTAACCAATTCTTATTTTTTATACTCAGAGAGTAACAGCCGGCCAGAGGGAGCCATATTTGAATCGCCAGAGGGCGCCAAATTTAGCGGTTTGTGTCTCGGAAATGATGTATCGATAGTTGCCAGTCACAGTAACTCGTTTCGGTGGCTTACTAATAGTCTCCTCGCTGACAGTCTACTTAAAGTGATTTTTTGTACTTTTGTATTGGCTGCAATCTGGCACTAAATCCAGGTGGAGGACTAGAATTGGCACTTTCTGCACTAGGAACTCTCTCTGCGTTGGCTGTGTAAGGTCATTGCTGTGTGTTTAAACGCCCAAAATAGAATCAAATGCGTGTGCGAGCTCCATTCAGTACATTTGTGTTTCTACTTTCCACTTCGACTACCTCTGTAGTCTTCGCTTAACAGCCGCATTATAAATAGTTGTGTCTTGTGTGCATATACGGCACAACGTGTTCTACTCCGTTTCCGTCTGTCTTGGAAACGGCAAGAGTGGGTTTTTGGTGCCAATTATCCGCTCCAAGTCGTGCTATCCAACGGTCACATCTGTATTTATACATATGTACATATACTTAAGATAATGCGGCTGTGTATGTGCTGTCTCTGGAGAAAGAAAACACAACATTGCAAAAAAACGGTAAAGCGCCAGCAAAGCGGAACTGGCAATATTGATGACAATGCCGTTAGTGCTGCTCCCATCTTACGAGCTGCGGCTCTCTGTCGCTTCAATCACTCTCAGCAGCAAGGCGGAGACCAGGCCCAGCTTGGCGCTGTTATTGCTTGTTCTTCTGAAATTCCGGCTCACATTTGTTTTGGCAAGCAAATCCAACGAGCGCAGCTGTATGGTCGCGGTTCCGCTTTGCATTAATGGGGAAATAATTAGCATTCGCCGCTAGTGTGTCCCATGCCTAAAAGCTCTGCTTTAATTTCATGCATTTGGCATTTCCGCTGAAAAGCATAACATACGTAGGCATCAGATTGACGTTGGGCGGGGCATCAGTTTCTTAGTCAGATCTTCCGAAAGTAAACAATCTGCTTTTTTTTCTCTCCTCGTTTTAGAATGATTAGTAAAAATTACTCGGCGATCATATGATCAATCAATTCCATTTCACAGACAAAGTTCTCATGGATCGTAGCCAGGAATCGATTGGCAGCTGTTCACTTGATGTAGACGCAGACTCCTCCGACATATCAGGTATATGAGCTTATGATGCCTAAGCTCAATCTGACAATTTACTGTTTTTTGTTGGAGTCAACCTTGCGCACGTTTTGGTTTTGTTATCGTTGGTTTGCTCCTTTATATTATTTAGATTTGTCATTACAAACGCCGCTCTGCTCTGACCCAAGTTACGCCCTTTCAGACACCAGTGGCAGCTTAAACTTTCCCACTCCGCTCTCCGTGAAGGACATCACCCGCGAGTTCACCGCCAACCTTCGGGAGCGCTGCACTCTTCGCTCGCCCCAACAAAAAACCACCGCTTACTTAGATCCCGGTACGGGTCTGGTGCACATGGTGCTGTCGCCTGCGGCCGTGGAGTCCGTCCATGCCCCAAACACCACTAGCGTCGATGCATGCCCCGAAAACGCTGCTGTAGCCACTGCTGTCAGTATCGATGCTGCAGAAAAAAAACCCAGTTACTTGAACCTGGCCTGCTGCGTCAACGGATATTCCAATTTGACAACATACGACTCAAAAATCCGTCAGGATATCAACAAGTCGCGCGAGGTATCACCGATCCGTCCCTCCTCCAGCGGCCTGCAGTACTGCAAACGCAACAACTCCCTGGCGGCCCCGATTCTGCATAGCATGCCGCTTATAAAACAGCCCTCCCCAATCAGTAAGTACCCATTCGAGGTCAATGGTAACACTAACGGTCGCCATCTTAAAAACGGACCCGACCCTGACCATATCAATAGCAATGGAAAGGACGGAAGCACCAGCAGCTTTATTCAACAGCGGGTAGAACGTCTTTACGGTCCAGGTGCCCTAGCCCAGGGCTTCTACAGTCCCAAAAAGCACGGACATTCTCCATCAGCGGCAGAGGCTCGGACCTCTGGCAGGCATCAACTGAAAGTAGAGTCCCCACAGAGTTCGGAATTGGAACTTAAATTCAATTCAATTAAACTCTCGCCCATCAAGGATTATGGGGAGTTCCGAAAAAAGCTGAACAACTGCTCACAAACCGCAACGATGCGTTTGGCCGACCCTCCTTCTATGTCTTCAGAGAAAGTTGGCGAGGTGGACTTGCCTGTATTCCGGCATCTGAGCCAAGAGTTTCGAGCCCAGCTGCCGACGGTTTCACCAAAGAGGGGTGCCACCCCTCGTTTCTCGCCTCCTACTGAGATGCACAATACAAAAGATGATAAGCCAAGCCAAGAACTAAACCAAATTGATGTAGTTGACCACCAGCAGTTGAAACAGGTCCAACTGCCGTCAGAGGAGTTTAATAGCAAAAACACATTTGTGCTAGGACCAGCCGTAAAAGACGGAAACTATTTCCTTAAATTACTTAAAGAAGAACAAATTCGTCTGTTGGCGCTGGCCGCCGTTGCCGAAAAATACACAGACGCCTTAGCTGTGAGTAAAGGAAATACGGTCTAAATTCGCCAACTTCTTTAGTTTTTTACAATTCGTAGAATAATCCTAACATCACGGAAGATACTTTTGGATTGCTCCGGTCAGCCTCGGGCAAGGCAAGGCTTTTGGTGTCACAAAAAATGAAACAATTCGAAGGTAAACATTTAAAATTACAAAGTATCGCAATACGGGATAGCAAACATAAAAATTTTTGCAGGTTTATGCCACAATAATGTCAATCGATCGCCGGAGGACGAGTTTCCAACAACCGCTGACGACTTACAAGGGTTTTGGGACATGGTTTATTTGCAGGTGGAGCACTTGGATTCAATTTTTGCTGATATTGAACAGCTCAAAGCTAACGATTGGAAGGTTGGTTATACATGACAACTAACATGTTCTGCACGACAACTAATATTATTTATATCAATTTTACCAGCGCACAGCTGAGCCGCCAGCATTGGACACACTACCCAATAAAGCACAGCAGATAAGATCTGGAGCTCAAAAAGCCAAATCAGTCACTAAGGCGAGTGTACCTTCGAAAAATTCGGCTGCGGCATTGAAGCGAGATGCCCAAAGGAAGCAGTTGCTGGAGATGAAACGACAGCGGCGTGAAGCTATGGCTGCGGCGACCAAATCAAATCAGACTTTTTTTGATGGCACCGCTGAGCATACGGAGATAATCGGCGATAATTCTATTAACAGCAGCAATTAAATAGTGTTTACTACGAGAAGCAACACATGCTACGCTCTCGACGTATAAACATATTTTAAATTAATATTCACTCACAAGCTTAAACCACAGACATACTCGTACACTCATACATAACAAAACTATACAACATATGCTTAGAAATTCCTAGTTGAATTAACCCTTAACTAGTCTCAAACTAAAATGCACATGCTGCAGCTTGTTTTTCTAACAGCATAACTACATACCAACATTGTATCACAAGGTGTCACAAATTGACAAAAAATTTACGGCCTTAGAATTTGATGGCCCCACTATGGCAGGCGCATTTTCTGTACCACCCAAAGCGACACGAAGAAAATTGTTTTTAAAGTTTGCCTTATCTGCGTGAGATTTTGCTCGTTAAGCAATTTGCTGTGCACTCAAGTATCTGAAATTGTTTATAAAATGATGATTATAAAAGACATTTATTCTTACATTTGTAATACCATTTAAGTAAAATATCACATAAAAAACATTTTTATTAATTTC
The DNA here is from genome assembly GCA_008042775.1 of Drosophila pectinifera. Classification (NCBI taxonomy): domain Eukaryota; kingdom Metazoa; phylum Arthropoda; class Insecta; order Diptera; family Drosophilidae; genus Drosophila; species Drosophila pectinifera. The sequence continues at coordinate 48,123 of VNKC01002662.1, forward strand.
TGTAAAAGTAACGAATCTAAAATGTACAAGAAATTATACAACTTTTGGCCTGTAAGCAGCTCCATGAACAGAATTTATATTTTTCTTAAATGGTATAGCTGCAATAAAAAAGCAAATCTCACATAGTTCTAATTTTTTGTAATAAATTATATCTAACTTACGTGGTATCGAATTTAATTTAAAACAAATGTAAAAGGGACATACAGGAGTGTTCCGATTTCCACAGATTTTGTTCGTTATGCTTTTCGACATAAAGTCGTTTAGGTAAACAATTTTTGCATCGTTTTGTTATCGGAATATTTCATCGTTTCCAACAGCTAATTTCGTTGTTTTGATCTATGAAGAAGCAATGCAAAAGATAACGGTTCATAGGACAATATAATAAATAAATGACAAGAGGCATGTAAGTATTAAAAAATTATTATCACACGATTTATTTGATTCAAAATTATTCACACAAGGTAAATAATTAAATATTCTTGGTTTTAATTTTGGATAATCGATAATCTTTCTAAAGCTCTAGGAAAATTCTGGGTGCATACTTTTAAAATATTTTAAATTAAAACAAAAAAAAGTTTACATTTATCTGTAGAATTCCTTACTGATCTTGTGACAAACAAAATATTATTATTATTTCGGCCTCAACATTTTTAATAATTGTACATTATTTTCTTGGAAAACTTTCTATAATTTAATGAGAAAGAAAATAATGCGAAAATCTCTCTTCAGAAAGAAGAAAGAAACAAAGAAGGCAACGCATTGGATCCTTTTTGGATCAATATTCGAAGATGGGGGCCTACCGCTATACGCAGGAATTGTATAGGAAGAAACAAAGCGATGCTATGCGCATTCGCGTTTGGCAATACCACCAATTGTCTAAACTACATCATTCACCTTGACCTACTCGCCCGGATAAGGCAAGACGTCTAGGATACCGGGCCAAACAAGGGTTCGTCATTTATAGAATTCGTGTCCGCCGTGGTGGCCGAAAGCGTCCAGTGCCAAAAGGCAGCACCTATGGAAAGCCGAAGAGTCATGGTGTTAACCAACTGAAGCCCTATCGCGGACTGCAGTCTATTGCTGAGGAACGTGTAGGTCGTCGACTGGGTGGCTTGCGAGTTTTAAACTCCTATTGGATTGCGCAGGATGCTTCATATAAATATTTTGAGGTAATCCTAATTGACACTCATCATAGTGCAATTCGACGTGATCCAAAAATTAACTGGATCTGCAAGCATGTCCACAAGCATTGTGAATTGCGTGGTCTTACTTCAGCAGGAAAGAGTTCCCGTGGAATTGGCAAGGGGTATAGATACTCCCAGACTATTGGTGGATCCAGGAGGGCTGCCTGGAAGCGTAAGAGCCGTGAACATATGCATAGGAAGCGATATAGTGTCTATCATGTAAAAGCCATTTCAAATAATTTTTGGCTAATAAATATGCACACTACATGGGAACAATTAATGAAAAAAAAGTGCAGAAATTTACGAAAATCTAATTAGAAGAATTGTTAGGGATAATACACTCCATACACGGTAAACAAAATTTATGTCGAGTCGTAAGTTGTTTCCAAAGGTAATGATGCTACTCCGGCAACCAAGCAAAACGGGGTTTATCTTCTCTTGAGTATATTAAAAAACCTTTAGAGTTTTGGATGAATGTTTTATGGGTTGAGGAGGCTTCAGATCAATTCTACGGTTTGTTTGGTAAATAAATTAAAAAAAGAACCATCGGGAGGAATGGTGGAAATATTAAAAGCAGTAAAGGCCATTATATGGGACTTAACTCACAAGATCGACGGACAATCGACAATAACAGATATCCAATAAATTTGAACATTCGAATAAAGGGTTCATTCTTTCAACGATATGACTACATCATAGCTCCAATAACATGTTGCACTTTATTAGTCCCTTTATTTTTTATAATCAAAGATAATACATAAAGCAATTTTTTCAAAATTAACTGATTGATGCGTGTGATGAACTTTTCTTTTATGCAGTATTGAAATAAAAACATACATATGTATATAAATCATATTTCCAAATTTCAGTGGTCCTCATGCAGTAATTTAAATGAAAATCCTTAAGTAGATTTTGTAACTTGCTCTTGTTCATAGATTAATTTAATGAATATTGTTTCCATTTATTTTTTCTATGTATGTCGCGGCACAAAAACCATGCCGCCGAAAATTTCTTTATTTTATTTCTCTTTCATGCCCTTATGAAGTATAATTGCTGTACATTTTTGGAGGCCAATTTGATAGATAACATTTTTAGATAAAATTTAATGCTTTAGAGGCGCTATTTGTTATCGAACTAAATTTTATTCTAGTATTTTTTTAGATCTATGTACGTATGTTTTTTTTTTCAATGTTATGCATTAAATTTGAAATAGAAGTGCAATATTGTTGTCTTATATAATATAAGAATACTAAATTTATAAACCGATTGACCTAAAATCAAAACCAGACAGAAATTTACTTCGATAACTAAAGCAATATACAGTGTTCAGTCCAAAATAGTGAAATACTAAACATTGCTGTAAAACCCTGTTGCTCCCTGTTTGATATACAAAATGATTCAATTATTTTAACATTTTCTTAAGATCCTGTAAATATGTAGTTAAATCTTAAGAAAGAGCATTCTATGTCTGCTCAGTGTGAGCAGTCGTAGCAACAAAAAGTTAATGCGATTTGAAAGCGGCTTTGCAAATAGGTTATAAACTACTGCAGAGTGTTTGGACAAGGACTCCAGAAATGTATAATTGCATATGTACTGCGAATTCAGACTATTGTTATTTTTATCTTTTAGATACAAAAAAATCTGAACAAAACAGCACATATGTACATATGTATGTATAGTTGTATCTTTCAAGGTTCTAATAAAACCTCTCATAGTCCATATTTATGGCTGCAATACAGAGGAAGAAAACACGACTTTTTTAAATGTCAAATTTATTATGATCTACAGCAATTACAGCACATTTCTGCACAATATCACTGATCTCTGGAAGAGTTGCAGCCAATTCATTGAACACATACATATGTACATATGTAGGATACGCCGCCATAATGGCCGAACTGGAGATACATACATAAGGATGTAGATGCTGCTCAGAATGATGCTTCTCGAGCACAGACTAGATTCAGAAGCCAGGATATGTATGTACATATGTATGTGTGTATGTGTTTATATAGACTTGGAACGGTACTGTCACGAGAAGGAGAAGTATGAGGGTGAATCTGAAAAACGTGAGTAGTGTTCATATTAGAGTTCTGAATGGTCTTAAAATAATCACCCTATGTTTTTAAAATTACTTCAAATCCAAAATGTAAAACAAAAGGTTATTTTATTTAATATTGTATGTAAAACCAAAAAAACCCAATCGAACCATTTTCGTGTATGACTGGATTTGTCTCCTGGATCTGTACGGTTTTAAAAAAATTATAAAAATTGGATTGGCCTATATCAAATAATTTTTGTTCCCTTGGAACTATTATTTTAACCGCAGCTGTACAGACAAACACATGCATGTTGCTTCCCTTTGAATGACCCGCCGCAGATGCTATTTCTGAGCCAGAGAGGAACACAAGATTTTTTTCTGTCAAGGGTGAAGCGAGGGTGAGCGTGCGAGGGTGTGTTTTGTGTGCTACGGCACACTAACACAACTCCACCGGTATGCATCCGCAGCCTCAAGTCGGCAGCGCAGAAGCCTACGTTGGTGGTGGTTGGTCAGACAGTTGTGACGTCAGCGTCGTAGCAAAGTACAGAAGTTGAAAAACCAGATGTGGAGGAAGCCGTAAACTCTACAAACTCGACCACAACACAAATCAGTTTTCGGTGGTGCTAACTCTCGGAAGGTCCGACAAACGGATTTTAGAAAAACGCGCGATGGCGGTGCATTCAATAAAATAGAAAGAAAATGTTTGACTTGATCGAAAGGTTTGAGCGTAGACTGTGACCTACGACTAACTAGATATCACTTGCACAAAATAGAAATTTCTGATTTCTTGGAATAAAGTTAAAGTTACGTAAAATACGTCATCAATGCAACGCACCCCCTCTATAATGGACTCGACCCCACCCATACCCGTGGTCTTTGAAAACGGTACAATGCTGGGATCAATGGGACATGAGCGGTCTGCCTCAAGCACTCAAGTTCATATTCCGAGTTCCGCGTTGCCGCTTGTCATACCGGAATTTGTTATTAATTCAAGCCAGAATATCAGCAGTCTTCGCAGTCACATTATATGCAGTCGCCCTGATGTTTCAAAGCCGCACGGCCCTGATATTCTAGGGCAAACCTTACCCAAGGAGCACGTATCCCTAGAACATGCATCACTTCTGAACACCCAACAGGGAGGACTCGAGGAGGAGTTAGAGTTCGAGCATTTTATTTTAAACCGTACTCTCTCAGAGAGTAACGTACGCGAGTCCAGCATTTGCAGCGAACAGCGACCGTGTTCCCAGATGCCTTCGCCAGCCCTGGCGCTGGAGATGTTGAACTCGAGCGGAAGTTCACGGTCTGACTCGGAGCCCAGGTGGAGCCGCAAGACTCTTAAGGCCAAAACTAAGAGCACCTCTACCGTTCTCGCCATCCACGCAACATCAGCTCCGACAGCGCCAAATGGATACCCGCCTCAGTACACAGCCATTTTCCTGGACCCCCACCACTACCCTGACGGAAATGCACTTCTTGCGAATGAACATATGACAGGGACGGGAGGCGCCGCGCCATTTTTGACCGGCAACTCGGCGACTGGCACCGACACGTCCAGATTCTTGCATTATCACCAGTACTGTCACTCGAGACCCATAATAGGCAGCTTGGGACTCGGGCTGACGCACCAGCATCAGCATCATCTTGCTCACCACGAACGCAGGTAACCTAAAGTAAATTAGTATCATCCCTTTAGTGATGGCTCTCGGGGGAGAGGGTAGGGTTTTTACGGATAAAAGTAGGTCTTTAAATTAAAAAATTAACACACACTTTATTATTTATTCAGAGAGACAAAAATTATTGTTTAAAATGAAAAAGTCTGATTAATTATTAGAGTTTTGATCACAAGTAAATAAGTATCGCGTTAAAGAAGACATTTCCATAGTATTTGCAAGTTTCCTTGATCAGTATCACTACGAGAGAAGATTACCCACATGGTACATACTCCAAAAAAGAAATTTAAGTTTGCAAAGCAGTGAAGGAAAGTATATGAATATTCTTGATCAGCCGAATCGCTTTATCCATTTCCGACTGTTCGTTTATATCTAAACAAATTTATTCATTATAGATAGTATATATATCGGATATATATAAATAAGTTTTTCAACATATTTTCATCTACTTCAAAGTTTTTTTCCATTGTTTTATTTTAGAATTGCGGTTAAAAATGTTTTTTAATCGGTTACTATATCATATAGCTGTCATATGAACAATAGGATAATGGGACAGTCTTTCGGTGTTTTTCAACATATTCGCACAGTAGTAAATTAATAAAATTAATATTAAATTTATATAAATTAAAAATCATGTTCTATGTTATATCAAAATCGGTCTACTATTTCATATAGCTGCCAAAGGAATGATCAGAAATTTAATAAGAAAATTATAGGAAATATGTATGTTAATATACCTAGCTAACAATTTTAATCGCTGGCGACATTAGAAGAAGATTAATTTAATCGCCTGAGATATCGCATTCTGATCTTCTGTTGGGAGAATGTAGGTGTCCTAAAAAACCTTTTCCAAAGGAGTCGCGGAAGAGTCATCTGAAAGAGTCTAAGAAGAGTCTTTTGGACGAATCCCTGGGTACTCTTCCTAAAATATCTCTGAAGCGTCGCCAAAAAGAGCTTTAAAATGGTGTACGAGTAGGTGTTTGTGTTTGGTGATGTTTTTTATTGCTTTTAAATTACTTATTTTTAATTTTGTTTCTTTTATTTACATTTTTCTAATGGTTTTCTAATGAAATGAGGTACATTTATTACATTATTTTTAATATTCATTTTTAATTTTTTTCTTATTAATTTAATATTATCTTGAAAAGCTGGATTATATTAAAGTCTTTTTCCCTATACGATAAATTATTAAAATGGATATTTATTTTAATTAATTATAATAATAATGTAACAAGTACCTACTTTAAAGGAAACTAGAATAAAACGTTGAATGAATTATTCGTCCGTTAGCACAACTTTTAAAGCGTTGCGGACAAATGTTGAAATTCTTCCAACTCTTCGATGTCGACTTCTGCTGATGATTTCAGGTCTGGCTGGTCCCTGTCTTTCTAAACTTACTTTATTGTTTGAATGACACTTATATTTGGAAGTTTAGGTTCCATTGTTCATTTGACTACAGACTTTTTCAGCTCTGCCAGTACAGAAAATCTTTTATTTCCTGATGCAATCACGTAGTTTGACACTTCTGGCAAAATCTTGTGGATCAGGAAATAAGGCTGACGTTCAAAACCCTATTCAATATTGGTTATCAAAAGAACTCCCATTTTGCTTGTAAGATACCTGTAATAGCCAATATTTGCATTTGCAAATTGAACAATGTGGGAGATAGCGAAATCGACAATGCTGGTTGGATTATAACTTCTTCAATTTGCCCTCCCGAAGCCATTAAAAAATCATGGCGGAGAAGAATAATTTGCACTTAGCATTCTGACAAATACCAAGAAATCTTTTGGTAAAGCTAATTGGTTATCTAACCTCCTGTAATCCGAAATCGAAATAATAACAGAGCACTTAAGCACAAAATTGGGCTGTAAAGGGCACACCGTCAGATGTCTTCTCTTCGTCTTCTGTTGGCCGAAATCGGCTATTGTTTTGCGGAACCGGAAAAGATTCGATAAGCTCTAACACAAAACCGGCTTTTAGAATTAAATAGTTTTATTAGATATATGGCATATGCCAAAAAATTTTGCTGTTTTGTTCTCATATCTAGCAATGGAATGACCATATCGAATGCCGACTACTGTGCTAAAACTACATCCCTCTCAAAAGTAATGCAATTTGATTTTGCCAAATTCTTGTCTAGCATCTTACCAGTACCAATACTTTAGATTCGCAATTCCGTAAAATTAATTTAAAAATCGCCAAGCTGCTTTAAGAGTCATCTGTCAATTTGTATCACAATCTCTTAACATCAGCAAAAAGTTTTAGTCTTTAATATGACTCCAGAAGTTTTAAAACAGCACAAACAGTATGGGGAAGTCCACTCTTCGGTATTCGGTTCTTTCTGATACTTCTCTTATTTGGAGTATTTCATCAAAGTGTTCCTTCTTTAGTGGAAGGGCATAGGACAGTTTAACAAAATCTTTATACACATTGTCTTTCTGTGCAATAGTAAAATTAAAGTTCATTAACTATCCTTAAACCCTTGTAGAGAATTAGTATTTTAGTTCCGCACTAGTATCAGGATCAACAGTCGGATGACTATATTTTTTATTGAAACGGTTCGGTGAAACTGCAAACTGCAAGAGTATATGATCTTTGAACTTATGAAGTTAGCTTCCATACTTGGTTTTTGAACATTTATCTTGTGATGCTAAATGCTAATGCCTATGTTCAGCTATTTCCTGCATCCATGATTGACGATAGTAAAACAATTTAATACAATCACGATTACAACCGTTTTACCACTCATACTTGCCACTCACAAAGGCTAAATGTATTAGAAAGGAAGTTTGGATATCATAATTTTGTATAGCCTTGCAATTATATAGTTTCATTTCTTTCTCAATAAATTTCAAAATGCATTTCCAAATTATTTTAAACTTGATCTGCGTACTTATTTAAAGGTGTTGAAATTATGCTTCTTCTTAATAATGTGAATTTAAACATGTTTATGAAGGCAGACTTCAATTCAATCATCAAATTTGGTCCCGTAAGGAAATATTTATTCCTAACGTCAAATAAACGAACACCTGCTAGAAAAAAACAGACAATGGATTCTGCTTCGATTCACAACCCCTACCCTTTTTTTGTGGGCGTATTGTTATTTCATTGCAAATATTTACCTGATAAAATAAAGAATATTTAGGCTACTCAAATATACACGTAAATCACATTAAACAATGCTTTTTAACTATAATTATATTCATCTAGTCGCTTACGAATGCTGGAGAGTTTGTAGAATACTCTTATTTATAAACTACTTTACTTACGAGAACAAGCGTTCGACTGTACCTTCCATCTCTCTCAATAGAGAATATATATGTTTATGTAAAAAAAAAAAGAGAGGTAAGGTTCCCAAAAGGCTCATAACAATAATACAATGCGCTTAGAAAATACAGCTGTCTACCTGTAACTGTCCATTTACTTTTGTAACCAAACAATACCTGCCCACCAAATTCGTCCAGGTAGAAGAATCCATAAGTAATATATATATCTGTAATCTTCTTTATTTGCAGGACACTTTTGGATGTTGCTTTGCCGCTGCCAGGGAATAACGAAATTATTCCTTTAGCCTGCAATAATTTACCTGTGGTATCAGTGTCTAGAGCAAACTTAAGTATAGGACATAGCTTACGAAAGTGGTTCTCCCGCCCTTCACTGCCTTTCGTAATCGGTATTTTTGCTCTTGGCGGGGTAGCCTGCACCCTTGGAGGCATTGTGCTAGGCAGCACTGGTCTAATAGAGCACTCCACGCAATATTTAAGCGCGGCTCTCTTAATGATTGGAATTGGTGTTTCATTATTAGTCATTTCCGGAGCTATTTGGCGACTGAGTTTGCCAGACGATGTGGACGAATGTCCTTGCTTCAGACGTATGGAAAGCTGCCGCAATTGCAATAGTCCACAGTGCAGCAATCGGGTATTGACTGGTAGTTATATATATCCAGAATTCCATCATCGACCACCACCGCCATCATATCTGACTTCGCTCAACGAGTACGCTTTTTTCTACCACCATACCCCACACTCCTCAACGTCAACAGCAGCCTTTGTAGGGATAAATACTCCGCCACCGATGTACCATTCAACGTACTCCCTTAAGTAAGCGTAACATACTATTTTTAGATTAAACAATGTTGTTACTACTGAAATTACAGTATTTCAGCTCCAGTTAACTGTTCAGCTAGATTATCCTTGTCGCAAGCAGGCGAGGACTCCACGGATGATCAACTTGCAGCCGTAACCTCCAGGGCGGACATCAGCCAAACATCATTCAAGGAGGAAACTATCGAGGCTAAACAGGAGGCTGGACCTCTGATGCGAGGGATAGAATTGCAGGATCTATATAAAGAAGCTGAACTTGATTAAGCAGCAAGTTTTGTATATAAGCCAATTTTCCTAAAGATCCAAATTATTCAACTAATGAAAAAGCTTAAAATCTTACGTACATTTCATAGACTGAATGGACATACTCGCATATTTTTGATACAGTAGCAATACTATCGAAAATTACAAATACAAATAAATCTATTTAATTATCGGCGCACGTCGAGATCGGGTTGGTGTGCTATTAGACTGATCTGGACTGCTATATGGACTGAGCGATTTTGCACTTCTAGGCAATGAGTGCTTTGTATGAAGTCCGCATCTGGTCCAGTTATACTAATTAAGCTTATTATAAGTAATTGACTGATATACGATATAAATAAACACATACAGAACCTTAAAAAAGTCGCATTGCTGAAGAATTTGGTGTTGTTTTTATGCCAGTCGTCGGATTTAAATAAAATAGTTTTCAATGAACTTATTAATAATAGATGATAGTCCACAGTTGTTACGGTTAATATTTAACAAAAAATAATAAATAACAATGGGATCTAAATAGAAAACAAAAAATATTAAATGTTATTATGACTTGAAATTATTTAAAATATCTTTCATATAAATAAACTTATGCTCGCCTGAGTTAACCTCAAATATTGAGGAGAGAGTTGTACATATTTTCAAGAATTTGTATTGAATTATAGGTCTAAGCTTTAATTAGGGAATCCCTATTATCAAGCAGTCTGTCTCTATTATATACCTTTTTTTTTTCATTTTACGGCGTTCACTTTATATGTGGTATCCGCGCACCATTATACCTACTTCATAAGAATGTCGACAGCTTAAGAAGTGCTCTTATTATATAAACATGAAACTTTGCCCATTGTAATTATGAATATATAGGCAGATTTTGAATGAAAATTATCTAGATCAGAGACATATATCCCTTTCATGGGAGAGATCGGGTAAAAGTTAATATGACTGCATAAAACTTTGTGAACTAATAATATATACAAACAGAATCTAGAAAAAAGGGCACCTTGAGACCACACCAGTGGTCTGACTTTTATACCTTTTTCAAATGCTAAAATAATCATTTAAACAATGAAACTTAACAGCTTTATTTATTAAAACCTTATTTTACGCTTCCTCGATAATATTAATGCAATTCAATAAGTATTTTTACCAGATTGCTTCATTCTTCCAAAAGTATGTGAGCCCTGGCAACTAAATCGCAAATCGAATTCGAGGCGAGGTCAGAAAAGAATTTTTTTTTACATAAATGCTTGCTAGACTGATGGTGTGAAATAATGGTCAATAGACCAATGAATCAACTATTTTTTTCTTTTGCAAATAAGATCCAATTCGATAGTTTATATCTATTCGTGTCGTGTTTTACTCTGTAGATTGGAAATTTGATGTTATTTATTCCACTTCTATACCCTCCCTTTCCTCGTCATATTAAAGAAATATGACCCATTCTTTTAAGTTCTACTAGCTCATATTAAACCCGACCCCGCATGCTTAACTCGGGATGAGTAACGAATAAATTAAGCGATCATTTCTATGTGTTCAAGATGTAAGAATTCCAATTAGAGACAAAATATTTCATCGTAGCGCCCATAGTTGTGCAATAGTTTATAATATATGGCATAATTTTAGATATAAGGTTAGAAAAATAACATTATTAAGAATAATTAATTGAAGATAGGCTTTCAAAATTGGTGTTCGAAAATAGGTCTTTAGGTCAGGGTTATTAAAATTAGCATAATTAGTTGAATATAAGGCATAAGTACCTATTTATAAAACTTTAGTAGATCTTTGCATTTCTTAATATTATTTTCTTATTCTTACGCAAAAGTTCATCTTTAATATTTAATTTGTTTATGTTTTTTCATTCGTTATCTTTGAGCTCAAGAATGACGACGTTCGTTGAGTGCTTTAGTAGGATATTGAAAAAGATTTATAAGCATACAAGGCCTAATATTAACTGGAATTAAACTCCATGTTTTCCTTCATGCCCTTATCCGGCGTACCATCGTCGACACCATAATTTTTAATGCCAAAATAAGTCAATTGATAGTAATCCAAATATTATTTATATAGGAAAATAATCTTGAAATCTTCTAAACTTGAGCAGCATCAGTTATGGAGGACCCATAGGTCTTGGGTCTCTTATGTAATTATAATTTTTTTGTTGGGGCTGCCTCGTTGACTTAAGTAACCAGACCACCGATCGCACCTTGATCCGCCATAAAGTCTTGACCGCTGCGATTGCTTGGTATTCCTGTGATTTCAGTTGCCGCTTAAAGTCCTCCGTGATGAAAGGACTCTCCGATAAAAGGTAAGAGGCGGTCCTTTATGGACCGGGCGGTTATAGCTCCGTGGATAGAGGCTCCGGAATTGCTTTGTGGGTCTCAATTTTTGATCTCGGGTAGTATTATTAATAATAACCTTAGGTTTCCAAGCCCTTAAACTCAGTAAAGAGATTCGGACGGTAAGAGATTGGGATCAATTGAGGACCTAATAAATACCGAGTTTAATTTAAACATATGAGATTTAGTCAACAGTAACTCGTATCTGACTTGTATTTTGGTAACATTCATTTGTTTTGACTTGTGAAAGGACTTTTGAGCAGCCGTTCGCTCAGAAGCTGACTCTACCAACTACTAAAGCTGTTGAGTTAACGAAGGAATCATACGATTTTCTGCCCTCATATAACCTGGCCTGGCTTATCTATCTTATGAGAGTTTGAGTAACCACGCTTTTGCAATTACCGTTTCAGAGGTTTCTAACAACTTTCTATCACTAAAGAAGTTTCTCTCAAGACAAGAGTACATGTATAGTTATACCTAAATTAGCCACTACTCGATCTGAACAGGCCACTACAGACGGTCTTACAATTATTCATCTTCCCACTTACTTATTATATCCTTGTACCCTATTGGTACCGGATATAAAAGTTTGGTAACTACACAATGCCTAGAAAAGGACTACAAAATCGGATTTAAAAAAAAACTTAACTTAAAAAATTCCTAATTTAAACTCCAAATATCTTAATTTATGATTTTATAAATATTATGCAGTGGAAGAGTGATTAGCATTTAAAAATATCATTTCATGACATAAAGCATGTGTCCGTTTAGTCGTTTAGAAACTGTGTGATAAGGAAATCTTTCTTTTTTAGCTGTTTTCCCACTAAACTAGCAGTTTTTTTAAAAAGTTTTCGCCTTGACCAGTTTAATATAATATAATAGAATAAAAATCAAATTGTTTTCAGTACTCTGTAAATAAGATTTGAAACAGAATGATACAAGGGCAAATAGACAAATAAACGTATTAATTTCGAAAACACTTTAATAATATTTTTTTGTTTTGCATATGTGTTGAACGATTGAGGTGTCGTTCGACGGCTACTTAAGGTTAAAATACAACAGCATCAAAACGATTTGAAGAATGATTTCAGAATTCATATTCAACTTGTCTTATTGGTAATTTCTTATACCTTAAGATTTAATACACATATCATGGATAATTTCATATAAAAAGCAACATATAAATTTCTATAACAGTTTTAGTAAAGTAAAAGTAGCTCAAACGGAGAACTTGGAACTTTTCTTGTTAAACAAATTTTCTCTTATACCTTATTTCCTAGATTTTTTGGTATTTCAGGCAACTTTCTACCAGCTCGCTTTAATCATAATCGGTCAGATAAAATCTTGGCTAAGGCAATTTGAGCTTCTGCCGTGTTATTGTGAAGAAGGCATCTCCGTCGTGTGCTTGCGCATTACAGCATAGTCCGGTGCTAAACAGCACAATTTGGTGCTTAACAGCGCTCTGTAATTCTTTCGCGTTCGGATAAATTTCCAAGAGGGAGGAATACTGATTTGCATTACGAAAAGTTTATCTGCTATATATATATATGTATATATATTATATATATATATATATATGTATATTTTCCGGTCAGAGACATTAATTCTTCACTAGATTTATTAATTGATCCTTTAATCTTAACGCAATGGTGTTTTTTTGGCCACGCCCACTAATAATTATAAAAATGTTAACTATGCTATAGTAATTAGATCACAAAAATTAATAAATTAATAATAATTATACTTGTGCAAACATTCTATGAAAATTTGAGTAAAATTAAACAAACTTGGGAGTTATGAGGCAATAAAGTTAGAATTTTAAGATAAGGTCTATAAGGTCGATTCCAGTCGTAGGCATTCTTTTCCTTATTTCTTTTTATTCCATATTTGTATTATTTATTATACTTATTTTTGTATTTAGAAAAAAATTAAGAAAATTATGAACAACTACATAAGCTAGTGAAATAAAAATGGTAAAACCAAATAAATATTGTTGATTCTTTTGAGATTTAACACGGGCCGATCTTCCAAAAGTAAATTGCAACCGTAGATCAGAAAGTGCATTTGGACTTTATTTACATAATATTACAATATTACATTTGAACAATTTTTTTTGCATTCCCCAATTTTCTCAGAACTGAAATGAAATGCATTAATTGAATAAAAGGGAGAAAAACCAAGGAAGCTAATGAAAAAATACGAAAAAATATATATTTTTTTTATTATGCATGATTTGAACACTCGCCGATTATTCAAAAGTAATGTTAACTCACACCCCTAGACCATACCTTATATTACGTATATGTATATATACTCCAAACTTGCAAAAGTAAGGTCAACCTGACACACTAAAGTCTCTAGGCCGTGCCCTACTTTGTTTCAACATTTTTGGCAATTAATATACGCTTTTTTATTGCAATAGAGTTGCATAAATCTAGTGGGTGTGAAAGGGATAGTATTGTTCTTATAAACTGTTTAAATTGAATAAAAAGGAGAAAAATTTAATAGGCAAGTTAAAAAAATATAAAGTAGTTTTTGTTGGATTTCGCCGGTATTGGTCACTGATCTGTTTCGCAAAAACGTAGCGCGGCGCTCCCTTAGACCCCTGGACCACAATAATTATTATGCACAATATTATAAAGCACAAAAATTGATTAAAGTGAATTTTGTTATTTTTTGTAATTTCTTGTTAAGGCTCTTTCTGTTCTGCAGCATTGGTGCCATATTTTTATTTTTCTCGATGTTGCTCAAGATGGAACAACATTTGACTTAATTCGTCCTAATTTGTCAAGATTTTTGAAATTTTTTTGCATAATTATACATAGTGAATTAGCCATGCCAATTTCATCCACAATGCTTTGGGTACAGGGTACCTCACAGTCGAAAACTCTTGACCGTAGCTTTCCTACTAGTTATAGCTGTTTCACTAATGTACTAATGTACATTTTAGGGCATTCTTGTACTTTATAGGGGGCGATAAGAGTATTTTGGGCATACTTGCATCTTATACAAGTGTGTATTTACTTCTCACACCATATATTGTTGAAACTAATTTTGTGCAGGAAAAAATTAAAATTTCAAATGGACACTGCAGCTAAACTAGCAAAGATATCAATAAAATCTAAACGCAGTATTTTCAGGAAGTTCTTAATTTATTAAAAAACCCTGTTTGATGATGTGATGACGATTCCACCAATGTTTTTATTGTTTCTCCAATAAGACTCTCTTAAAAAGTCATCGCGAGGTCCAAAATTTACCACAAATTTTCAATTTCATTTAGGTCTGTCATCTCTGCTGGCGTTTTAATTACATGAGGGCAGTTCGAGACTTATCAAAGTTTCACATCTGCAGCGGTGTGCTTGGGGTGGTTGTCTTGGTAGAATCTAAAACGATCTAGTATTTCCGAGTTTTCGGCACTTGGAAACAAGTTCTCTTGTAAAATGTTTAAATACATCCTAGCACCCATTATTCCATCAATGAAAAAAGTTCTGGCACCGGAGGCAGCCATATACAGTGGCTCAAAGCTTAAAATGCTTAAATGCCTACAAAGGATGAACCGAAAGGATAATCAAAATAATTTAAACGCATGTTGCTTTGTTAATATTTAATATTATAATTTCTTCATTTCGTGAATTTGTATTATTTTTTAAATATTTTTTTTTTCTAATTAATAACGAAATACAACGAAAAACAAGACCACAGCTTATTTCAACCAGGTACACACTTCACAGAAAAGATAATGCTTAAAGACTAAAAATAAAATTTTTAATATGTCCTCGACAATTGCCGCTTTAAGGTCGGTTTGGTTGGATATTCTCCGTTTGCGAACATTTATATCCAAAATAGCCCACAAATTCTCATTTCAATAAGGCCAGGTTTGTACAGTGCCGGATTTATGTCTTTGATCATTGTCTTGGTAGTTTCGGAAGTCTTCACAAATGGCTATCTTCTCCGCGATTACGAACAAATTTGATTTCAAAATCTCGAAGTAGTGAGTTTTCTCCCCAAATTTTTTGTCTGCAGCTCGTTATTCGGTTTTCGCCACGCATATGATGCTCCATTTGAGACAAAAATATTAAACTATGACTCGTCCGCAAATATAACACTATTCCAAAAAGAAGAATCCTTTCCCAGTTACTCCTTGGCAAAATTTAATCGGCTCTATGTTTTTAGAGCTAATGAATGGTTTCGAGCTAGTCTGCCATTATACAGTGGCTCGGAGCTTATTTCGTGCAGGAGAAAAATAAAATTTCTGCCATTCGATTTTCACGAACAAATCTTTGAATGATATATTGTACCGTACTGGGGCTTAGAGAAACCATTTCGGCAATGGCGCGCTGGGTTTTTCCACTTTTTAAGTGTTCTAGGACTAATTCCCTTTGCTCTATTGTTGTTCGCGGTGCCATCGTTGGGAATTCCCTATAAGTTATAAATTCAGTGTGAATATAGAATATGTATTTATAAGTATTAACAACTTATACAGGAAAAAATTAAAGCGATTCAAAAGATCTTATATACAATTTTTAATTTTTAAAGTTCTTGCCCGAAGTAATCTTCGGCGCCCGAATTGCCTACTTTTTAAGTTCTTATATGAAAAAATGTTTTGTTTTAAAGATAAATACAATTTTTTTTACTATTTTAATATATTAGCTGTTTCCTGAAAATTCTGCGTTTAAATTTTATTGATATATTTGTTAGTTTGGATGCAGTGCCCATTTGAAATTTTATTTTTGTCCTGCACGAAATAAGCTCCGAGCCACTGTAGTTATGCTCACGAAGCATATGTACGTCGAATTGTTTCCGGGTGGCAAGACTTACCCAACTCGGCCTATATTTATGTATATATATAAGCAATTTTCAGTGCCGATAATTTGGGTTTTCCCGAACTTTCCGGACCATACAGCGCTCATCTGTTGGATTAAACAGAGCCGTTCTTTCCTTATCGTGCATCCTATTGTCGCGGAGAAAACGGTATACATATGATGTTTTGGACAGTAGAATCACTCAGAGCAACCATTTCGGCCATTTTCCTGCGCGAATGTCCATTTTAAAAATGTTTTAAGTTCTCTTTGCTCTATTTTCGTCCGTGTTCCCATTTTGCTAAACGAATTTATTGCGCACCAAATTCCAACTAAATTTTCCAAGAATCAACTTGCACCGAATATACTGACTAAAGCATAGAAAAAAAGAACCGCGGCTTTTCAAAAGTACGGAACATTACACGACTGCAAAGTATTTAGTTGAAATAAGCTATGGTCTTGTTTTTCGTTATTAATAAAAAAAAATTTACAAAAAATACTGCAAAATACATCAATACAGTGTTTTTGCGATTTTCGTTTTGACCAAAAACTTACGGTTCAGATTTTGCATGCTCCGGTTTCCGTAAACTTGTTGTCATCATTTTGTTATCGGAATATTTAAAAGTTATTACTGTTCAAACAACTAAGGTGGTTGTTTTCAGAAGTAAACAGTGTCTGAGTGAGGTGTCTATTTTTTTTTCAAATATTTGGCTTAAAGCCTAATAAAGGCGGACATTTTTTATTTATCGATCGTCTTTAAACAGTTCCAGTTCCAGTTGTCTCAATGACTTTTATATCACTTTTGAGTGGTAAAATTACCATTTAAACAATGAAATGAAACAGGTTTTTTTTTATTAAAACCTTATTACGTTTCCTCAATAATATAATAATAATAATAATAATATCCACCATTTAAATTTACAAGTTTTTCGACCAGTTGTTTCGTTTCCTCCAAAATTATGGCAGCCCTGGCAGCCAAATCGCGGCAAATATTTTATTTTCTGAATTCGAGGTGGAGTCAGAAACTAATTTTTTATTAAATAAATGGGTAATAGATAGATCTAATGATGGTGTGGAATATTCGTTAACAGACCAATGAATCAACTATATGTTTTCTTTTGCAAATATGATCTGCTTTGATGTTGAAAAAGGCATTTACATTTCATTTCTCAAAGACAAACATGCCCGTTCTTCAAATCGCAAGAAACTTGCGTTTTGCGGGAACCGGAGCTCCGTTTGCGAAACTGAAAACCGGAGCCCGCCCGATAGATAGAAATTTTAAAAGCTATTGCTCTTATAGTCTCTTCGATCGGTTGTTTCGCACGGACGCATGACGCTGATCAATTGCTCCGGGATTTCTCCTTCTGCCTGTTTCATACATTGTTAGCATCGTACATATGTAGCTTGTCTTAGCTGCAGCTCGTACTGCTCACGCCTTTTTATAGTTGATTTAATTATGTACAGCTTAATTCTATAATTCTATAATTCTAAATTTTCTGCTATTTATAAGTCTTACATTTATTCTTAACATCAATTCAACATGTCATAATTATTATTATCATTATTATAAAGATCCATGCCCTCAAGCATAGTGTATATTACCCCTTATTGTAACATATAAATCTATAACCATTGAATTTATTGTCTCTTTTCTTATTGTAACAACTATTGTAATTATTGGCCAACAGGCTCCTTAATATCTTCTTCTGTAGTAATATCGTGAGCAGCTGTTAGGAGCCTGCGGGCGACTTTCGTGACTTGGCTGTGATGACTTGCAAATGCAGATTCTAACTCATTGAATTTATGTTGGGCAACGACTTGCTTTAGTTCAGCCCATTTCCCTGGGCGTTGATGTCAATCTCTTAGACGATAACGGTAGCTATTTTATTTGAGTGTATGCGTTTGATTGAATGCGTTTACTATCAGGAATCAGTAACATTCGTGATTGAATCGATTTGTTTGGGTAACTTGTCCGTTTACTTTTAATTGTTTAAAACTCTCAGTAAGTCGATAAAGATCTCCATCAATTTATTTTATATATATTTTTGTGTTCATTTTATAAATAATTATTTATTTGAACACATTTTACTGTTATACTTCTTCTTTAGTTCTTTATTAATTTAGCTTCTTTATCATTTTAAGCTTCTTTTAACTATTTTTTGTTTTAAATAAACCTAAAAGTTTCCCTTGATTTTTATTTAACTTTCCCGCCGTGGTTCGACACTTGATCTTTTCAATTTCCGTGAATCTCATATGTTGATATATATTCTGAGGTTTACACATCCCCGCTGTTGCTTTAACGCAAATGCTCCTCGGAAATGCGTGGACCTCCCAAGCCGTTGTAGATTCATATGGATACAAGTCGCGGTCCGATAATTTATCAATTTAAAATCGTGAACCCCCCCATGCCGTTTACGTTGCTGAAGTATCACGCCTCCAATAGCGCTATTTTAAAACCGTGGTCCGACACTTGATCCTTGCAGTTTTTCGTGGATCTCCCAAGTCGATGTATATTCATTGGTTGTAACCCTAAGCTGTCGCTCTCACGTAAGCTGCGGTCCGATATTTGCTCCTCGCTAAGTTCGTGTATCCTCCACGCCGTTGTAGCTTCTCGCCAGTCTGAAGCCTCTCAGTTTATATGAGTGTAGAAAGTATTCCGGCTCAAAGGCCAGATGTAAGCAACGTGCATCTCTTGTTTTAGGTGCAGCTAGTGCCGGTCCGTTCGATAGGAAACTTAAACCGCTTAGCGCCAAGATCCTTGTCAAAACCAAATGGCATTTCGTTAGGAACTGATATTCACCTCTTTGAATAGCCTATACTTTCGTACTTATTACGATTTTACTCATCTTTTTACCACTATTTTTTTTTCTTTATTTCTTCTTTTTTTTATAACCGATTATCCCAAATATAGCTTAGTTATATTTTTCATGGATTTGGAGGAAGTGGGCGTGGCAAAATTAAAAAAAAAAAACTTCATCTGCGTGCAAAGGATAAAAATTTTGCCCTTAAATTTGGTAGCACTAGCTCTTAAGGTCTCTGAGATCTGTTGTTTCACACGGACGAAAATTCGGAGAGACAGACACGGCTAAATCGTATCGGCTCGTGACGCTTATTAAGAATATTTATACTTTATAGGGTCGGAGATGCCTCCTTCTGCCTGTTACAGACGTTCTCTCTTTGGGTACCGGGTATAATTATCTGGTTTGCTATCTACACCTCAATGTACAGTCGCTTCTTTTGAGATTCCTGCCCACATCGAAAAACAATGCCACAGCTTATTTCAACCAAATACTTTGAAGTTGTGTAATGTCCCTTATTTTTTATTATTTTTCTATGCTTTAGTCAGAATATTCAAGTTGGTTAAAGTTAATTCTTGGAAAGTTAAGTTGGAATTTATTGCGGAAAAAATTCGTTTAACAAAATGGAAGCACGGACGACATAGAGCAATGGGAACTTGTTTTAAGACATTTAAAAAAAAAATTTCCGAAATGGTTGCTCTGAGTAATTCCACTGTCCATAGTATCATATACCGTTCTTTTCCGCGAGTATAGGATGCTCGACAAAGGAAAAACGGCTCCCAACAAAATCTTTATTCTAAGAGATTGTTTGGTTGCTTTGCTTTACCTATATATCCTACATTTTCCTTGTCTTTACCTATTTCCAAGTTTTCCTGACTTGCTTGCTTTTCCCCTGCGCCCTAAAATTACTTACATTTTATTTTCTCCAACCCATAAGGTACAAGGGTATTATAACTCAGTGCTAACCGAGAATGTATGTAACAGATAGGCAGATGCATCCGCGACCCCATTAAGTATATATATTCCTGAGCAGCGTCACAAATGAGTTGATTTAGCCATGTCTGTCCTTCCGTGTGAAACAAATACCTCAGAAACTATAAGAGCTAGAGGAACCAATTTGGTGACAATATTTTCATCTTTTGCACACAGATCAAGTTTGTTTTAAAATTTGGCCACGACCACTTCCGGAAATCATAAATAAGGATAACTAAGCTATAGTTGTGATTTTCGGCTTAAGATATATAGACTAAACATATAAATAGACATGTGCGGACATTTTTGAACATTTTTGTAAAATCGGATAATAATCTTCGGAAATAGGGTCCAAAAGGCTGCGAAAGTGGTCGCGGATTCGCTCCCTATCGCACCATTTTTCTTACTTCTTTTTATTTAATTTTTAATAAAAAAAAAAAAAAAAACAAATAAAAATGTTAAATAGAAATATAAAAGAAAATGTTTGGGATTTGGCCGATATTGATCACGGATCTATCTTGCAAACCCGCAGTAGACCCCTGGACCATACATACATTTAAACTTGGCAATAAAATGGTGCCAGGACTGCAGAATAGAAAGATATACGGTCACTTTGTTTTCTCGAACTTTCTCTGATCTGAAATGAAATGTTTTAATTTAATAAAGATTAGAAAAAGTAAGATAGAAAATGAAAAAAAAAATATTACAAAAAAAACAATTTTTTTCATTTTCAGGTACATGAACATTGGCGTGTGTCTTCTTGCACTTAGACCTAACGCCACACTTTATAACATACCATACGTAAGGGGCGGCGATTGCCACTGTTAAAAGATTCTACACTGTTGTCAATAAAATCGTGTTTTCTTATTTGAATTTTTAATATGTGATCAATTAATTATTATTTATTAATAATGGATATAAATCAAATTAATACACTTTAGCAACATTTGTCTTCTTTTGTCATAATTTGTCAAGATTTTCATAATTTTAACATTATAAGACAAAGAGAATTGACCATGTCAGTATCACCTTTGGGTACCGAGTATCTCACTGTCGATATTCGAACATTCGCCTGTTGCTTTCCTATTTGTTGGATTAAAAATTTAATATTATTAATTCATTTAAGAAGAAACGTAAATCAAAACGTATTTTTATATATTTACAGGCAAAGTAGAGTCTATTTACCTAGTATAAGTAAATTATTTAGAACTTGTACTCGTTTATATATTTTAATATAAATATTTATTAAGTTTCATATTATGTGAGTTTCGCAAGAATGTTTTAAATTATTATGTGAAGTCTATTAAACACTTTCAAATTCACTTCAAATCAATAGACTTAGGTAAATAACTTAAAATGGCTCTTATCTGACTTTAAGTTTGGTAATTCACTTTCACTTTTTAGCTTCATAATATAAATTGACTACTCACAAATTGGATTGCTCTTTTCTCGTTGATTAACTTCAATAAATTGCACCAACTCAATCATTTTCTCCTCATCCCCCTACTCGGTTTCTATTGTTTCATCTTCGCTCTATTGGCGCGTGTCACTGCTCCTATACCCTTTATAAAGTAATACATTTATGTATTTCTAAGAAAATTTAAAAATCTTATTGTTACTATAATGATATAATTATATCCTGTACTCATAGGATACAAGAATATTATAACTTAGTGCCAACCAAGAATGTAAGTAACAGGCAGAAAGAGGCAGTTTTCACCGCATAAAGTATATTATTGTACATCAGTGTTGTCAGCCGAGTTGATTTAGTCATATCTGTCCGTAAAAAAAATTACAAATTTTACGGACGAGTTTTAAAAATTTGAGTGAAATCGGATAATATACACGGGAGTTCGTAAAAAAGAAGTTGTTATGTAAGTTAAACTTCTGCAATATCTACATTTGTATTGGTAGCACCAATAGGTGTTGTTAAACATATTCCTAATAACATTTGTCTTTGTTGGGTATTGCTCAACTTAATAGCTAAATTTTTCTCCATTTCACAATATTTTCTTCTGCTGTCTGCCCTATTTAAATAAAGTTTTTCATAAACTTATGCATAATTAGACAGAGTGAATAAGACATGCTTTGGGTATCTGAAAGTCGGTCACACTCGACTGTAGTTTAAAATCTTGTATATTTTATAAAAGAATTTATTTCATTTCAAATTATTTTAACGTCATGCGAAGCAAACAAATGTTCGTTAATATTTTTTCACTGCGTTTGGGCGCTAGCACTATATAATCTTCGGTCTTAAGCAAAAGTATTCAATTATAATTTTTTATCGATTAATTATTAAAAATCATGTTATTAAATCTCTCAGCCTAGTGCTAAGCTATATAAGCAAAGTGGGCTACTAAAACTGCAGAGCTTGCATCACACGGTATCTCACATAGCACCTACGAACGTTTACACAAAGTTTCTGTAGTTCCCACCACATCGGCGGTCATCTGAAAGAATTTGGTCTACGGTTAGCAGTTCAAGCCAATTACATGGAGCAACCACGCCAAGTATAAGGGCATCTGGAACTCGTCGCTCGCTACCCACACTTTAATTAAATAGTTGTAGCGTGCCCGCACTCTAGCCAGCCTCAGTTCCCTGGCAAAAAAAAACCGGCAAGAAGAGAAGGTCACCAGACAGTCGCAAGCGGTCAAGTAAAATATGAAACCTAAAGTGGGAGAAAATAGAATTGCCATGAATCAGTTCGCTACTCTTGCGGTCCAAGAAGACAACCTATCGGACGATGATGTCATAGTGGTTTCTCATGTCATATCCGGCAGAGATGCAGATACTCTGGAGTGCCAAGTTCCAGCGGTAAAGAAGCCGCCTCGGCCCAGCCAAATCACAGTACTGACGGTCAGCGATGTACCAGCCTTGGAGCGCTTGCTCGACTTAACGGTATTCCCGAGCTTGCATATACGTATGTGACCCTGATATACACAGTCATACAAAAAAAGTAGAAAAGCTACAGTCAAAAGTGACCGACTGTGAGATACCCAAAGCACCCAAAGCATTGTGGATAAAATTAAAATACACATGAACATGGCTCTTTCACTTTGTCTAAATAATCACAAATTCATGAAAATCTTTAATTTAACAGGACGTAAGGCAGAAGGGAATGTTGACAAATGGAGAAAATGTAGCTAGAAACATGTTGAGCAACAAGATGTTGCAGAAGCTCAGTACCGAAAAAAATTGTTTATTTTAATAACTGTTTAACAGTTTTTTTTCTCACTCAATTTTTTAGAGCATTTTAAATATTTAAATTTAATATACAGTTACTATAAATATTTAAATTAATCATTACTCTAGCTTAGTTATACGTATTTCATGATTGAAGACAGAGCCTATCCATCAAATTTCAGATGCTTTTACTTCTTAGGGCCACACCGTGCTTGACGGGTATAATGCAAAGTCGAAATCGCAGTTGGAAGACCCCGCTAAAGCTAGCTTCAGCAAGGAAAGGAATGCTATTCCAATCCCTTATCATCTAACCAACATCAATCGCATAAAAAATCTGGAAATGATGGCTCAAATAATTATTCCAATGCAGCAAACCATAGCAGAGCTCCAAAAACCATTGAGGAGATCATTGAGCTTGAAGATGTCGATAAGAAGCACGCTGCCCAGATGGCGACTCCAGCAAGTCCTGCTTGCTTGTGAAGAAACACCCGTATAGTATTCACCATCTCTTCGGATGCTGTAGGCCTACTAACTTTCAAGATGCGCCTCAGAAGAGAGTTAATCAGGACAAACGACCCATTGATCGACAGACTGTATGGGCGACCTCTAATAGATAATAGAAAAATATAATAGACTGAAGAGGCAAGCAAAATACTGGAGAGGTGCACCCTTAGAAGAATTGTCGAGATCTTCTCGCAAGACTCCTGGAAAAACTTAAAGGCATACTGAAACCTGAGTTCTACCTAATAGTCAAAAACTCCTCATGTAGGACGGGCCAACGTTGTGCAGCCTGTATACGCACGACAAGCCCTCAGCTGATAAGATGCCGATCTGTGACCTAATCTATCTATCTAAAAATATGGTACAGGGCTTGCCGCTGTAACATCGCCATTAACCCCGACAAGAGCGTATCAGTTACTTATAACCTAAGTTAAGGCATCTCACCAGTAGAATTTCTACATGGAGAGCTACTTACCCAGGCTGATGCTTATAAGTATTTCGGTGTCACCCTAGACAAGCGACTTACTTTCGAACACCATATAACCAATCAGGCGGCTGATAAGTTAAATATATATTAAATATATATATATGGTATTCAAGTATACGGCATAGCAGCAAAGACAAACTTTAAAAAATTAGAATGGTGCAGTCACAAATCCATTCCAACACCGACACCGAGAGGACCATATAACATGTGAAATAAATAAAAACATATAAATGAAATACAACTCTGCTGATTTGCTCTTTGAGTAATATAGAATGAAAGCATTAGAATTATTTAACATTAAAGATTTTCTACCTCGCAGATGATTGGATGAGTCGCCTAAGACCATTTGGGCTGAATGCGCCACTGAAAAATGGGTATATCTATTAGCTTAATTCAAAAAGCTTTGGATACCGGGAATCTCAAACATTAGATCCGATTTTATGTGCAAAAGACCATTTACTTACTTAAGTAAGTATCGAGTGTTATGGGCTGTGAGACCTGGTACCCAAAGAATTGTGGGTGAAATTGACATGGCTAATGTACTATGTCTAATTATGCTCAAAACTATGAAAAAACTTAACAGATGAAGGCAAATGTTGTTAGTAACATGTTGAGCAATACCCATTGGAGCGGTCTGTTATCCCTTTCACACACATTAGTCGCCCTCTATTCCAATAAAAATGCGAATTTTTGTTGCGGTTCCGGTTTTGCGTTCACCGGTTTTCGCATAGTTTCTGTCATCAATTTGTTATTGGAATATATAATAGTTCTTACTGCTCAAACAACGGACTTGGTTTTTTTTAGAAGTACAACAAATGTTTAATAGTCTTTTTATTTATTAATTGTTAATTATAAAGCAGAATAAAGGCAGAAATTATTTATTTATCGGGTTGTCATTCTTTAAACAGTTTCGATTCCAGTGGTCTTAATAAATTTTTTTACCTTTTTTGATAGGTAAAATAATGATATAAACAATTAAATTAAACAGGTTTATTTATTAAAACCTTATTTTACGCTTCCTCAATAATATTACCATTATTATGAAAATATCCCCCATTTTATCTTATAAGTATTTCGAGCAGATTGTTTCGTTCCTCTAAAAATATGGCAAGCCTGGCACCCAACTAGTAAGTTATTCTTGTCAACGCTAATATTTTATTTTCCAAATTCCAGGAGGGATCAGAAGTGAATTTTATTTTAAATAAATGCGTACTTGATAGATCTACGTTTCATTTCGCAAAGATAAACTTGCCCGTTTTTCTATTTCCGATTTCCGTTTTTGAATCGCAAGAAATTTGCCTAAAAGAGAAAGAAAGAAAAATCAGTATGCATTTACAGCCTTTTAGACCCTATCTTGAAATTGCAGCTTTATTGCATAACTCCCAAGTTTATTATCCGATTTTTATCAAATTGTATAGTCAGAAACTATTTATTTATCGGACCAAAAGGGCTGCCACTCTTTAAACAGTTCCAGTTCCAGTGGTCTCAATGACTTTTATAACTTATTTAAACGATAAAATAACCATTTAAACAATGAAATTAAACAAGTTTATTTATTAAAACCCTTTTTTACGTTTCCTGAATAATATTAATATCTACCATTTCATTTTTTAAGTTTTTCGACCTGTTGTTTCGTTTTCTCCAAAAGTACGGGAGCCAAATAGCAAGATGTTGTTACTGACGGTAATTATTTTATTTTCCGAATTCAAGGTGGTATGAAAAGAATTTGTTATTAAATAAATGCGTACTAGATGTGGATGTGTGGAATAATCGTCAATAGAACAATGAGTCAACTATTTTTATTTTTTGCAAATAAGATCCGATTTGATGTTGAAAAAGGCATTTATTTTTCATATTGCAAAGAAAAACTTCACCGCAAAAAATTGTTGTTTTGCGGAAACCGGATTACAGACATCCGCTTTTGAAAAGTAAAGCGCAAGAAATTTGCGAAAGTGAAAACCGGAGTCTTCTGTATAGCTTTTTTAACCCTTTTAATGATTTTCAAGGGCGGAAGTGCGTGCATATATATTATATATATATATATACCATAAGAGCTACAGCTACCAAATTTGGAAACAACATTATATATTATTATTATATATATATATACAATTGTCCGATTATATCGAAATTTTCAGAAATATTTATTACATGCGAACTTCTGCATAAATTCAATTTTATAAATGTATGTAAGTATATGTATATATATATAACCTATGTGTACCGGGTGTAAAAGTTTCTATGTTGATAGCTCCAGTTCGAAATCACGATTCGAGACTACCCATCTTAGGTGAGTGCAAGTGGGGTGAAGATAGAAGACCTTATTTTTATAATATCTCCCGTGTGTATCGTCCGATTATATCAAAATTTTCATATATATTTATTATCTGTATGCTGACTTCTTCATAAATTCAATTGTATACCTCTATAATACTCTCTATATATAATGATTTGTGGGGTGGTAACTGAACACACTAGCTTGGCCCAAAACTTAATTAGCGTGCTGCGGATTAAAATGTTGTTACCAAATTTGATAGCTATAGATCTTATAGTTTCTGAGATCTATTGTAATCGATATAGTAAATGTCTTAAATCCCATTGTCAGCAACCTTCATCGGTGAGTGGTACTTGTGAACTAGTCTTGTTCAGACTCACAATTTAAAGTATACATAGTGTCCTTAACGATTTGGCGCTGGCATGCCCAAAGTCGACAGCAGGCAATACACGCAAATGTCTACAGGTGCTCAAGCCTTTAGGAGCTCATCGAGCCTACGAATTCTTTGCAAAATTCCTTAAGCCAATTGGTCCTTGTATATGTGCTACACGGCAGTCGAGGAACCCGAGTCAAAATATAATTCAAATGTATAAATTTGTATATGTTATATTTTTTTTTTTTATAATAGGATCTTCCTTAGAGTGGATAGATGATGAATAACGATTTACCATTGTATCATGCTCTGATGATCTTCCTTGTAGCGTATGAGTAAATGATATAATAAATAAGGAAAAAAAAACGAAGTCCTTCAGTTCGTAATAGAATTACTCATACATATATAAGTCATCTGAATATGTCTTTTCTAAATATCATATAAGCCGGGCCACGCTGAGTCAAGCTGACGTTAATTTTATACTGCTCTTTTCAACGTAGCCACAACCAAGACAACCGTGTGCGGTTTATAGTGCGTAAATAATGAACGAAATTAAGTGAATAACCTTCCATGGTCGGCACTGGCTTAGAATATATGTAGAACGCCTGAACACCATAACCAGAGACATGGTGGTCATTAAATAAAAAAGCACATTTACCCAAATGAAAGAATAGCGCGTCACCCCCAAGAATGCTTAGACAGGCAGAAACCTCAAATTAATTAAGCCACGTCAAGGAGAGACGAATTTAAAATATTTTTGGCGCCGCTACGCTCCGCTAAATATCTCGACGCGGATCGTGGAAGGTTTTCTCGTGTTTCAACTAATTCGCATACTTTCGGCTTTAAACTAATAGATCAGTTTCATATCAATCACAATTAATGGATGTTAAACTGGTTTGAGCACGAACTCCGAGAGACCTCATCTAAGTTATGAAGTGTGATTGAGCATAACAAGTTTCATGCAAGCAGCCTGCCGTCGGAGACATGAAATCTAATGACCAATAAACTTTTGAGAGGAACTCGGTCGGCGCCAGCTTAGAAAACTCCAAAGACTCGAAAACACACGCTTATTGAATAATATCATTGTGAAGGTATTGGGTGTTTTTAACAGTTTTTTAATTTAGCAATCAACCTACCGTGCTACTACTGGCGTTAGCTTTTGAACTTTCCGAAATTAAATTGCCTACAAATAAAATAATAATTTTAGAATAAATGCGGCAAACCACTTGGACTTCTAGAAAACACGTTTAGATAATAGGCAACGGATGGGGCTTTAGGCTTTGCATAGTTTAAAAGGGTATGACAGTTACATATTTTATCTAAAAATATATGGATGCAAGATAAGACACAAATATACTAAAAATTGAAATTTTTTTAGTTTCTTAAACTCATTAGGCTCTACTTCATAAAACCATAAGGAACTTTATGAACTATAGATAGAAATTGTAAACTTGAAAATACTTAATTTATATTGTCATATAAAGTGACCGATCGCTCCTATGGCAGCTATATGATGTAGTCTTCATATTTTTTTGTAGTATTAAATAAATGTGTATGCGAATATGTTTAAAAATAATATCTACTCATTTTCGGGTCGTTTATGTAGCACCCACATATATGATATAGTCATCCGATTGTCCAAAAATTAAAACCGCAATTTTGAAATCGTCAAAATAGTTCATACCGCGTCCAATATGTTGATGACCAACAAAGTGCTAATCTGTATACCCTTGCAAGGCACTATAATATTAGTCAGAAGTTTGAAACGCAGTGATGGAGTCATTTCCGACCATATAAAGAATATATTTTTTTATTATAGCTGCCGCTGATAATTTTTATTATTTAGTGTCAACCGAAAATGTATGTAACAGAAGGAGGTATCTCCGACCCTATTAAGTATATATATTCTTGATAAGGATCACCAGCGATCTAGTCATATCAAGTCATTTCAGAGTATATAAATCTAGAGTTATCAAATTTGGTGACAAAATTCTTATCTTGTGCACTCAGACCAAGTTTGCTTTAAAATTTTTCAACGTCCATTACAGACGTGTACAAATGCACTTCCTTACAAATCATGGAAAACCTTTATAGTATGTATCTATAGTTCGGTATAAAAAAATGTAACAAGATAGACATAAATCGAAATCGATTCTGCTGTTAATGCTGATCAAGAATATATAGAATATAGTGGTACTCCAGGTATTGTTACTGTGGCTTCTTAGTTTGTAAAGTTTAGGTTATTTACCCCTATGGTGTAGATCCAGTAGTGTACCATAAAAGTGCCTTTCAGATATTTTGAGTTTCTGCTTGATTGGCATTGAAGTCGAATACTCTGCTGTTTTTTTCCTATTGTTTGTATGTTGTGTGGGTTGTTTTAGTCACACAGGAATTCCTTTCTATAAACTAACTTTTAACAAGTAGAAAAGCTACAGCCGAGTGGGGCCGACTGTGAGATACCCGGCACCCAAAGCATTGTGGGTGAAATTAAAATACACATGGATACACATTCACTTTGTCTAAATAAACTCAAAATTATAATAATTATAACTTAAACTAAACAGGTCGGCAGGCAAAAGAAAATGCTCATAAATTAAGAAAAATGTTGCTAGCAAAATGTTGAGAACCACCCAAAAATGACAGATGTTGCTAGGAACATGTTGAGCAACATGGTGCTGTCAGCATACAAAGAAACTGTTTTTCTGAATAACTCCTATGTTTATCATTATGTTATTCATTTCATTAACTCCTATCCGATTTCACTCACTTGTCCTCACAGATGTATTAGTTTCATATACAATTACTTTAAACTTTAAATCACGACTATATCTAATTTATAAGATTTTCATGATTTTCGAAGGCGGAAGTGGGCGTGGCCAAATTCTAAGACAAACATGATCTGTGTGCAAGAGATTAGAAAAAAACACAGTTATTAAAAAAAGTCTTTTGTATGCTGAGCTTCTGCAACATTTACATATGAGTTGGCAGCACCAAAATGTTGTTTGACATGTTCCTAACAAAATCGTTATTTTTTGGGTTTTGTTGTACATTTTCCTAACAACATTTTTATCAGTTGTCAACATTTCCTTTTGTCATCCGTAACGTTTAATTTAAGTATTTCATAAATTTTAGTATATTTAAGCCAAGGGAAAGTGCCATGACATGTCTATTTTAATTCACCCACAATGCTTTGGGTGCCGGGTATCTCACAGTCGGTCCCACTTCACTTTAGCTTTTCTACGTGTTTACATTGTTCATTAAGAACCTTGCCAAAGTTCTGACCAACTCTTAAGTACTTATGTACTCTGACGACGTTAAAGTTTTCGTGCAATATAAGGATGGCTCGTCAGTCGGACTTACAATCAAATCTTAATAATTTTCAAAAATGGTGTAGTGGAAACTTATTAAACTTAAAAGTCTCTAAGTGCAAGCCGAAGACATTTTTACGTGTTACTCCCAACTTATACGCTGACCTGCTGCTCTTTAAAAGGAATCATTCTAGTTGACGATTTGAGTGTCCGCCTAAAGTAGTTTATTGATCATAATGCCAGGGGTCTGCTTTATTCAACGGTGGTCGATGAAATTTGATTTTCCCTTATGTTACGAGTGCTTTATACATTTCGTTACTTCGTTCTATCTGAGAGTATGGATCATCCAGTGAGATGTCTGAGGTAAACAATTTAATTTTGTTCAAAAGAACTTTTTACTTTTCGACCATTTTTATGTAGGTGGACATTTCCTGTTTCAACCGTGGGCATATTTTGGATCTTGGTTTAGTGTTTTGCTTTACAAATATTGCATCTCCTGGTATGTCTATTGATTTCCTTTTTTTATTATGCTATTCTAAGTATGTCGTGTGTTTTCCTTAAGCCTGTCGATGTTGTCCAGTTGTGCTTTTTCATACTGTTCTGGGTCAGTTGGGACCATTCTGTTAAACATATCTTGTGATCGTCTATTTGTAACAGAATGGAATGTGTAATAAAATTCCTAAATAGTTCTACAAGTTAATCAAATGTTCTGTGGATTATTTTTAATAAGACGCATTATTTCAGAAAATGTGAATGAAATCTTTACTAGTTTCTTTGACTTGCTTATTAAGATGTTCTCCTTCATATTTAATTGATACATTGATACGTGAAGACGCACCAAAACTCGTTCGATCGCAGTTAACGAATAAAAACTATCCCTATCTGAGTGCCAGGCACATGTTTTATTAAGAATGCCTTACCGAAAAACCCGCAAAATTCAAAATATTTATGTTCATGTTTTCTTCACTAATTGATTTAGTTTTTCTCGTATTTATAAAAATTTTTTAAAAATAAAATAATAAAAAAAGAATAACTACAATACACAAATATGAACTAAAAATAAGTAAGAGAAATAGTGCCTGCGAGAGGATTCGACAAGCAGCTTCGCAGTATGCATTACAAATGATCCTATTTTAAAATTCAAGCATTATTGCCCAATAACGCCCAAAATTTTCAAATTTTCAGAAACGTCTGCTTCATCCCATTTATTGTTATAATCTGTTTTTCTTAAAAAAAAGTTTAAGTTTAAGTTAAAAGTTTCTGTATATGCTAAACATCTGGAACATCTATATTTGTTTTGGCCGCTAAAATGGATGTTGCTCAACATGTTCCGAGCAACATTTGTCTTTTTTCGGTGTTGCTTAGCATCATTACAACACTTGTCAAGTATTTCATAATTTTGAGCATAATTTAAAAAAGTGAATTAGCCATGTCAATTTCACAAATAATGCTTTGGATACCGGGTATCTCGCAGTCAATAATATTCGACGGCAGCTTTCCCACTTGTTTAGTTTGTGATTCTATGTATACAATATTGTTTCCATTGTTATGTAGAAAATACAATTATTTATTTATTTATCACTTATTATTATTTAATTATTAAATCATGAACTACATTACATTAATCATACAACTCTGAAAAGTTTCAGGCCCTTTTCATTTATTTCGTCCATATTTGGAATAGGAAATATATCACTTATAGTTAGTTCGATTCAGCCTCTGTAGTTTACTAATAGTCCAAATTTGTATTTGCCTGAAGCGTCTTGCTTCTTTGTTACTAAGCACAATAGCCTGAAATAAGGTGATTAGCTGAAAACAATAATACCATCTATTAACATATCCTTTATTTAAGTTTCTACTTCTTCCTCTTATGAAAAAGGAAATCCATATGGCTTTCTGTAAATGGGATTCATGATTAGATTTTATTTCATGTTTAACAACGTTCGTAAGACTCGAATTGTCACCATCACGATATTGAATGAATGTTGTTAATTGGTAATTTATTTTAGTAATGTTTCTTTTTCTCCCGTATTTAAGTGTTTTAAGCAGTATTCTTTCCATCTGTGAATTCGATGTGAATTACAAAATGTAACTCATGAGGATTATCTTTTAAGTTTTATATTGGTGTTTGATTTATTATGCTTAAATTTTTAATTGTAAATAATCGTCTGCTAATAATAGTACAAATATTGAAATAGTCAATCTTGGTCTGGTTTGCTTGTAGTAATTTTTTCCTAGCAAAATGTCATAATGAGATGAACAGTCGAGAATGTTAAATTTTTTGTTCTTGAGTAAATACATTGTACGGCGCAATTTTCACAAAATTTATTTTATTTACAAGGACTTGTCATAATAACAGTTGCGCTTAAAAAATATTTCGCTTTAAATTAATAGGTGAGCCAGTATCGACTAGGCAACTATACTTATTGTTGTTCATAGTTATTTCAATGTATTTATATATATATGTTTCTTTATAAGCATAAATATCCTGATTTTTTTAATTCGTTATCCTGTTGATAATATTCATCAACCTTCATTCTTCTCTAACTATTTTCAGTGATTGATTAAGTATTGATCCTTGTGGCCTATCTACTTGTTGCTTTTAATTCATCGTATTTGTTTTCTGACCCTGATTTTTTCAAAACTGTTGATATAGCCCTGTTTCTGTTTTATTAAATCTTTTTTACTGATGGTGGGGTTGTTGTGTTGGATAGAATTGGTTTTGACTGAATTTTGATTTGTGCTTATATAAGTATAAGAATATAAGTTATGCGTATTATTTGAGTTTTGTGGTTTTTGGGTTTTAACATTGGAATGCCTGATATTTTTTCATTTTCTTTATAAAGCCTGTCTTATTGAGCGACATTTTTTAGTTTAAGTACTCTTGAAATATCGTATCTTGGCAATTTCATGTAGATTCTATCTGGTAATTATCTTTGTATTAAATATTTCGTATAATATTTCGTCCCTGTTCTAATTTATTACTTGTTTATTATGTTCGATATCATAAAAATTTCGTTAAGTTACTTAAGTTACCTTGAAAATTACTATTGTATAACCTTAGCATGTATAACCTTATAACCTTCTTCCGCAGAAGTCTGGGTTTTGTATTCGAAAATTAGAGCTGGGCTTAGTGCAGACCAGTTGTTGCCGTGAAAAACTTACATAATCCTTTGGGCATTACCTGTTATTTGAAGTTTAATGGCTCAAAAAATAACACTTGTATGTCAATCATTTGTGTGTTATACAGCTGCAACAGAAAGTCCGACAAGCCCTCGTCCTTTACGATGAGGCGTGAAGTAACATAATGCTCTCCCTTTCACATACACTTGTTCCTCTGTATTGTAAAAAAAGAGCATATTTATAGCGAAAATGTTCACGTTATATACTGTGACAAAAGCCAGTCATTACGTAAGATGGGGCCTAGATGGTCTGACTGCCAGGTTCGTGTTGTTTTTGCAAGATCGGCGTGTGTTAAAAAGCGCAAAATCCAAAATATTTGTTCTCATGTTTTTTCACTACTTTACTTTCTCCTTTTTATTGAATTATTTGTAAAAAAAAAAATAAGGATAACAACAAAAAAATTTAAAATTAGAATATGAAAAAATAGTGCCTGTGGCAGGGTTCCAACCCTCGACTCGGTCGGTAATGCGTTGCTTAGTAGCTTGCCTTTTAGACCCTATCTTAAAATTCCATATTTATTGCCTAATAACCCCCAAATTTATTATCCGATTTTATTCAAATTTCCGAAAATGTCCGCACAAGCCTAATTATTTGTTTTATTTACTTTAAACCGAAAAGTATAGCATAGTTATGATGTTCGAGGCGGAAGTGGGCGTGGCCTAATTCGAAAAAAAACCTAATCTGCGGGTATTATACTCTCTGAGATCTGTTATTTCACACGGACGGACATGGCTAGATCGACTCGGCTGGTGACGCTGAATGTTTAACAGTGTTTTATTTTATGAATTTTTTGTTTTGAAGCCAAATAAAGGCAGAAACTGTTTATTTATCGGTCCACTCTTTAAACAGTTTCAGTTCCACTGGTCTCAATAACTTTTATACCTTTTTTTAATGATAAAATAATCATTTAAACTATGAAATTAAACAGGTTTATTTTTTAAAACCCTATTTTACGTGTTCTCGGAAAATAAAATATTTGCCATCAGCAACAACAACTTGCGATTTGGGTGCCAGGCTTGCCATACTTTTGGAGGAACGAAAAAATCTCTTCCAAATACTTATAAAATGAAATGCTGGGCACTAATCTTATTGAGGAAGCGTAAAATAAGGTTTGAATAAATAAACCTCTTTACTTTATTGGTTTCTCATCTAACTTTTAATTCATTACTATCTTTTCCTCGCAGAGTTATTCCAAATAAAGTTTCACTGGGAAGTTGTTTGATGGTGCTATGAAGTGTATTATTTATTGAATACTCCACATTTTCATTACATTATTGCACCTAGAAAACTCTATACAGCTTGCACTTTCTTTGCAAGAGGAAGCTTTTTATAGCTTCCAGTCCCTTACCATCGGCTTTTATTCCCTTATTTGAAATCAGAAACTCTAAATAGTTAACTTGTTTTGAAGAAATTTGCATTTATACATTCTCAGTTATAATTTATTCAATACTAATCTCCTAAATACTTCTACTAATATCTCTAAATGTTCTTCAATACTATAATCTTATTTCTCGAATCATATCAGAAAAAAAACCGATCACAAATCTTTGGAATACCTAAGGAGCTGTTTTTAAAATCATCGGCATGCGCAAAAACTAAACTTTCCCTAACAGCGTTGTAATGGATATGTTCTTCACTAATTCTTTGTTTACGATAATTTAGTAAAGACTTATTATTCAACTAGTTTATCTACCAAAGAATCAATTTATGGGATCTGATAATTGTCTTTATTCTCTATTAATATTCTAGATTCTCCAGTCTTTTTCCTCACTATAACGATCAGAGAGGCACATTCCTACCTGCTACTTTCTCCTTTAGTATTAATCTAACAATTTCTGCAAAGTATCCTTCTCACTATTAAACAGACCCCTAGTTGCACAGCTAAACGGTTTTGAGCTCTCCAAAACAATATTTATCTCACACTTACAATTCGGAATTTCCGGTCGACATACCTGAACTTAATTTGCCTTTAGCAGTTCAATCAGTTTTATTTGATCTGATTGACTAACCTGATCACCAATATTGTAAGCCATCTCTTCAGATTCATTTTCTAAAATGTTTGTTTCTAACATTTCCTTTTCAAAATCATCGTCCAATATCCCTGCCTTTCCTTTTAGCTCACCTAACATTTCCGAAGACTTTCTCTTTTTTATCTAACAACAAATTGTTCTCGGATAACTTAACTTAACCTAACCTGTTCTCATCTAAACCCTCTGAACCTAATCTGTTCTCACATAAACTGTTCTTACCTGAATTTATTCACCCAAACTTATTTCACCTAAACTGTTCTCATAAAAGCTATTCTCACCTAAACTGTTCTCAACTAAACTGTTTTAATGGCGTTTCGACTCTATTTCCAAATTTGCTAATTTCCATACAATTATTGGACAACAGCTTGATTTTTGTTTTCTTCTCGACTTCGGTTTCAATACTCTTCACAGTAACATCTTTTAATCGAATTTTAAGTCGCTAGCATTCATAAAATCCCTACCCAGCACAATATTATAAAACATAACATTTTGCCATAATTTTCAATAAGCCAAAATACATATATTCTTGAGATTCAAATTTAATGTTTGTTGGTAAGTATGAAAGATTTGTCAATGACACTGTTCTTCCTGTATCTATTAGGCACTCTGTAATAATGGTCTGGTAAGGAATTTCGACACAAAAAATGTTAAATAATCTTACAAAATTGTTTACAGCCTCCTTTTTGTTCCAGGGACATCCGGCTATACGATGATGCTCTGCACTACATCCGTAGCACGATCCTGTCGACCCTTTTGGCTTGCCCTTGCTGGCAGAATGATGTCCGCAAAAACTATAAGCAATTTTTTGGAAACGTCAAAACACAGGCACAGACTTTTAATTTGCTGATCAGCAAGGCACGTCGTTGCATGTTTGACAGGCTATAAAAAGTTGATGTTGCCCCATTGAGCAATCCAAGATCGAAGAGACAAATTATCTGTGAAGTCCATCACCATCACCCCGTGACGACAATACCGATGACGGGAACCCGCCATGTGCTACTCCGTTGTGGTCTTGCTGCGATGGAATTTCATCATTAATGTCGCTGCCAACACCACTGCGGACGCCATTTCGCTTCTGCGGATTTTCGCCATCTCTGCCTCCTTTATTTCTTTGCTCTGTATTTTCACCTTCGTTGCTTCCCTGCTCCTCACTTTCGCGATCTCTGTCTCCGTTATTTCGTTGCTCCGCATTTTCGCCTTTTTCGTTGATTTGATTGCTGCTGCCTCTGTTGAGTTCGCAGTTACTGAGCTTTTGCAATTTCTGGGCATAAGTTTTCCAGAGTCTCCACTCCAACATCCAATTCACTGCGAGTTTCTTGGACTTGTACCTCCAACTCTGCTAGCATTATCTCCAGAGTTTCGTGCTCTTCGGGAGCGCTGCCTCGAATTTCTGTTGGAACCTTGCAGAGTCGGGAATACAACTCCACTTTGGTGCCCTTTGTCGACAGATGTTAAAGTTCCAGACAGTTATTTTAGATATATCTAAATCCATGATTTTGTGTTTTATATATATTGGTAGATAAACAGTTATTTATCGATCACACTTTTAAATTTATATCAAGATTCATTGCGTTTATTGTCTTTTTATTTTGGAATATACTAATTATTTTGATAGTTCGATCGCAACTGTCCCAAATGTAACCAACTTGGCATTATACCATTTGACCTATGTATTACAATATGTAGTCGTTCATGCCATTTTATACCACTTATTAAACTTGATTTTATTTTGCTTTATTTTTAAACTTATTCAATTTTTGTCTAGCTTATTTTGCAATAATTCAAGCCTTGCATAAATCATAATTTCGTTTTATATCGTGAACATACTATTCGATTTTATATCAATTTCCCACAAATTATATTAGATTTATATTAGATTTTTAATAATTTAAAAGTAATGCCCCTTTTGGCATCAAAAAAAATTCTATTAGAACATTTACCTATGTATATACATAAATACATTACTAGCGGAAACACCTTCCATATGAAATTCGAATGTTAGCACTGCATCTTGTATATTTTTTAGTGATAAATGATTTTTCTGTAGATCCGAAGAAAACAGAACTTTTTAAAATAATTTTTGATTGGAAATCACTGCACAGCTCCCTTGTTCCAATCTAGGTGGCATTTTGCCACTGCAAATCTCGTTATTAATCAAAAGATCTGGTGATTATATGAAACCTTGGCCACAATGGAACCTTTTTTTATTAAATTAATTTTTGAATTATTTGGGATTTTGGATAAATGTGAAGATTTTTTTTTTTTAATTTTTGCGTCTTATATTTCTTATATTACTGCCTTTAAAACTTTTTGATCTTGCATTATTAATATTAATTTTTGGTTTAAAAGATTATTTTTTACAAACACCAAGCTAAGATTATTCTCAGCTAAAATTTCAATCGCTGTACACCTTAGAATATATGTGGAGATAAAAATGCGTGCTTTCTCGTAGCGACGCATTTTTACTCTACCAATCGGCGTTTGTGTTAGAATATGTTCACAAGATAGTTTTGCAAGCTCGCGAAGTTAGATCGCCACAAACTAGACTTCATGTTAGGTAAAGGAATTCAGTATGATAACAAGACTGTACATGGGTGTACTAGGTGTAGCTACTAATAGTGAGAATAAATGATATATGTATGTATATGGAATGCGACATTCGTACGCATTAAAACTGAAAAAAAAACCAGTGCCAAGACTTTAATTTATTCTTTTAAAAATAGAAACATAGTTTTTGGATTGCACTATTATAGGTGCTAAGATTAATGGACAATTGTAAATTTTCAAGATAATCACAAGAATGTAAGGCATTCGCACGCGGCACAGACAGAAGTCACTTTTTCGAAAACCAGTTCAAGCCCTGATTTCAACGAAACGCGATCGACGATTTTGATGCTATTCATTTTATAATGTTATACATATGTATATTGGTTATTCTTAATAAAGTTAAGTGTTTTTTTAATTAAAAAAATTTATCACCATACTTTTTATGTTGTTTTTATGCTTTTAAGTACGTAGACCTAAATAAGACGTACTTAAATTATTTTTAATATATTAAATATATTTTTTTATTTTTACCAATAATTTCAGACTTATTAAAATATCTTCAATAAAATAAAACAAAAACAAATATATTCAATTTATTTGAGAAACTTAACTAACTAACTTAAATGATGTTATTAGAGTCAAAACCCATCACTTTTAATGAATATGCTGCCCTAGCAGATTCCAAGTATTCTATATATTCTCTTTTCACCGTTCAATTTAAATTTCACTTCATTCAAAAAATATTAAAAAATAAAAAATTTCGCACACGATAAACTTTAAAATTATATTATAATTTATATTCAATCAAACTGTTTTCAAATTACTTTGGTGTTAAAATATATATATATGTATGTGTGTGTATATATATATGTGTGTTAATATATATATACATATATAATATGTTTGGACCCAATATTGGAAGCTCATTGGATAAAAATCTTGGATGCAATAATAAGACTTTTAAGACTATTTTATTTTCGATTTCACTGTAAATAGCAATCGCATTGTTCTTTTACTCTTTTCATATATTCTTTGAAAATAAACCAAGATTTTAAAATGCGAATATCAATGCATAATGACTCTGATTAGGAAAATGAATCAAAACAATACGTGCAAAAGAAATGTTCAAAACAGAACTTTCGCAATGGTTAGACTTTGCATTGATATATTTTAAAATGTGTTATGACTAAATGAAAAATGTACTTATATTAGTTAAATTTAATAGATTTGCTATAAAAATTTGTGAAAAAACATACTTTTTTTTTGGCTGCGGTTGACCTTTCTGGAGAATTACCCATATAATACTGTAAGATGTACGGATCTAAGAAATTTTATTGTCGTAACTATAATTTTTTTATCTACAATTTCTTCTAGGGTGTTTTGGAGGAGCTTATTTCTGTGTTCAACATAAAGAGAACATTCTGGGTTAGGGTAAGGTTATGATTGCATTGTTGGCATATAACAGGTAGTGTTTTGTCAAATGTATCAGTTTAGTGTGTACAATTCGAAGCCCCATACATTTTATGGTATCTATAGAAAAATTATAGGATTTTTTGAGTTAATGAGTTTGTTTTGTAGGAATGTGTTGTTCCAGATAATATCGTATTGCGTTTTCATTGGTTTATTGATGCAAGCTCGTTTCCAATAATGCCACAGTACCCTAAGACTTTTATTATGGAAGAATAAGGTGGGAGGATTTGCTGAGTTATAATGTGTTGTGTGGAAGTTACAATGTAGGCTACTCCATGGTCGGATTTGTAGCCGTCTGTGATATCCTGTAAGTTTTGATAGTAAACTATTGATGGTGCATCAGGTTTTAATGAGGCTTGCAGGGACTAGTCTATTTTGGAATAGTTAAAGTACTACGATTAATTTTTATTTAGTATGGGAACAGGATGTAGTAGCATTGCAGCAAGTTTTGGGACTGGTTTTGCTTTCGAAATTTTTGTAAAAATTCTAACGGAGTTTTTTGCTGTAGATAAAGTTAGCGTATTAAATTCTGTTTTATATTCTAATACCAAATTCGTAAAGTAGATTGTTGATTTTTGATTATAGTGCCGTTTTGGTATAATTTTATAAATAATGGTTTCGATATGGCAGTTGAAACTGGTGCTGCAAGGGACGATTTAGCCATGTCCGACTGTCCGTCCGTGTGAAATAACAGATCTCAGAGACTATAAGAGCTAGAGTTACCATTTGGTGATCGCATTATAATCTGTAATCTTAAGATCAAGTTTCAAGATCAAGCTTTTCTCTCGAAAATCATAAAAGCTTAAAATAACCTATCATTATGATTTTCCGTTTAAAATAAATAGATTATAGAAATAAAAATGCTTGTGTGGACATATTCTAAAAATTAGAGTAAATCGGATAATTAACTTGGGAGTAATTCGGCAATAAACCTGGCATTTTAATTTAGGGTATAATAACATCCTGCGAAGCAGCTTGTAGCCGTCCTGTCGCAGGCACTTTTTTTGTTATTTTGATTTGAAATATTTTGTTTACATTAAATTTAATAAAATGGAGAATAACTAAATAAAATTATAATTAAAAAAATAATAATGTCGGGCTTCCTATTTATTCTAATTATATTTCATCCAGTCGGTCTAGACTTTCGGATAGGGATCATTTAATAATTCTAGATGATTTTAACATCCCTAGAGCTATTTGGTCTACAAATAAATCCTCAAAAACTATTTTAACTACAGCACATGATTTTATTGATGGCTTGTTCGAAATTTCGCTATCTCAAGACAACCATGTAAGAAATTCCGAAGATCGTTTGCTTGATCTCAGCTTTGTCTCTGATTCGCATGCCGAGGATCCACACCATTCTTCTTTCGATGTGACTATTTATATTGGGACTGGTATGGAGAATAAGTCTGATCGGCCAGCTAAGAAAGGCAGGGCGGTCTTCGGACGGCTGTAAAGATGAGCACTGACATGGCTGGTGCCATCAATATTTTTGACGACTGAAGATTCTCAAAGATTTTTTCGCTATTTATCGGCTCTGTCTAATATCACAGTACCTATCGGACATTGTTATAAAAACTTTATGATTTTTTGCAAAGTTCAGTTCATGCAGAACCTACAACATATTTTTAATTTCGTCAACACTAAACGGATGCGTATTCCTTCTTCGCTCTCATTTTAAAATTCGACCGTAAATAATGATCAGGTTTAGTATACGAAGTACAATGACAACTAAGCTTCTGGAGCTATCTTCATTTATTATAAGCTTCCCAGAAAATTTGCAGACAGATGTGTTTTATATTGATATTAGTATGGCATTTGACTTCGATAATCATTCTGTTTTTGTAGGAAACTCGACCTAATGGGTTTTTCTGTAAGTCTTCTCAGGTGTATCTCAAGTTATCTGAATGGCATGACGCAGTTTTCTTTAAAAACAACTTATTTAATGTTCTCCGGGTGACCTCTGGTATCCCGAAAGGGAGCCATCGGTGTCTCTTATTGTTCGACCAGCCCAAATTTTTAACTAGAGTACTCATGTGCGCTGACGACGTTATCTTTACGTGGAATATAAGAACGGCTCCCGCCAATCGGATTAGCAAATACATCTTAATAACTTCCAAACATGGTTGTCCGCCTAGATCCTAGACTTGAGTTTAGTGATCATATTTCGTGCATTGTGAATAAAGTCAGGGGTGTGCTTGGATTTATTAAACGGTGATTGTACATTTCGTTAGTTCGGCCCATCTTAGAGTAAGAATACTGCATTTGGTGCCGCCAGTGGGATGTCCACAGTAATCGAATTGAATCAAAAGAACTTTTTACTTTTCACACTACGCTGCTTAAACTGGGATATATGCCTAGGGATACTCTCTTATTCTAGTACACTTTTAATTAAACTATCTTAGCCAACCGGAGAACGAGGCTAGGCATAGCATTTATATATAAAGCTACATTTTAGTTTAGTTTAGTTTTATCATTGTTTTTTTTTAGTTTTTTACTGCTGTAGATCTTCTTATAAAATGCATGAATGCATGAACCCTGTAGCGTCATTCTGCCTCAACTGTAGACAGACTTCTTAAACTAACAACTTTAATCCTTAACCACTTATGATGCTTTAACCAGGCGTTAATGAGATATATATTTATATATATATGACTAAATTCATCGGTTAAGAATATCGGCTGGAAACAACTGTTTCCATACAAACCGGCCTTTTAAGAGGGCCGTAGTTGCCGCATAACTTCTTTCGGTTATGCGGCGTAGCCTTTCAGGCTTGGAAATTCGATTTACCATGGAAAATTTTTTCTAGAAATCGAATTGTTGTGCCGTAAGCAAGCAAAGATAGTCTTATACGCTGATCTAAGCCACGCAATATAATTGGCAACTTATCTGGCAAATAAAAGCTGCTGTGGCAGCGTTCGATGATTTCTTTGCGCATGATATACTGTTGTTCAAAGCTGGTCTATTCCTAGCAGACGAAAAGTTCGTGGAACAATCTGGATTCGAATTGTTCACCTTGGTCGAGCCGGAACGCCAAACCTTGAGATTCAAGAATGAATGAAAGCTGAAGCTACAGAGTTGCGAGACCAAGTGAGTTTCGACTTCTGACAAGGAGTGTAATGCTTGACTTTTTCAGAGATTTCTGTGTGCATGCAAGGGCATACGAATCAGTGTTTGATGATGATCCTTTTCTTCAGTGGTTAAAGAATAAAAGAGAGAGCGTTAGAGGTGGATAAATCACAGAATATTAACTTTGTTCAGGATGATGAATTACATTAACTGAAAAGCTGTGGTGTTAAGCAATCGTTGTGAAACATGGTGAAGGTGAGCCATATTTACTGATGTCATCGACATTAAGGAAGACGAAATCCACTTCAGTAAATGCTGAATATCATATGTGTGACAACCCAAAAGGAGAGGTTATAATAGTTTTGCCGGTTAAGGTCGATCTTTGAAAAGACGTGTTAGCCAAAGATATATATATGTACAGTCTTCAATGTGCGGTAAGGAATATGTCTGGAATGGCTTGTGAACTGAGCTCACGGTAATGTGTAGAGGAGAAACACTTCCCTTGATGATGATTTGTGCCGATAATTGCTGACAAAGCTAATTGTTGATCTGCTATAGCACTTTGTCGTTGGCGTCCATGCGTTTTGCTAAACAGAGAAATCTATTTTTGCTATATCGTAGTTTAGGAAAGCTTTCAAGGAACCCTACAATTAGGACATGAGCATGAGGTGGCAGATGTTTAATCCAGTAACGGCAAACAACTAATTCGACTGAGATGACTTGGGCATTCGTCGCTGAGCTGGATTCCTGTCGCCAGCCTCTCGTTGTGCACCATTTCTGATTCTGT
The DNA here is from genome assembly GCA_008042775.1 of Drosophila pectinifera. Lineage (NCBI taxonomy): Eukaryota > Metazoa > Arthropoda > Insecta > Diptera > Drosophilidae > Drosophila > Drosophila pectinifera. Next base: position 91,503 of record VNKC01002662.1, read on the forward strand.
AAACTTGGATAGATTTGGTTTAGTTGTGTAGTGTGGGCTTGCTCGTGGCGGCTTCCTTTCGGGATCATGAACTTGATCTAGATATTTAGGATTGACATATGCCATTGCTAATGCTTATGTCTCTTGTTCTTTGAGCACACCGAACCCATGAAGCAAAAACCAGTTCTCCAACTTGGTGAAAAATATTTGAATGTTAGTGATGTATTGTAGCTGACAAAAGGGCATCTTTGCGAATACTTAACTAAAAGCGCTAGAATTTTCGAACATTTTGATTTTCTGTTGGTTGAGGATTTCACGCTTAGTTGTTCGAGTTACATACATACATATGTATGTATATATTTATTTCTATATGTGTGTGCGAGTTGAGTTCAGTTTAATTCTGTGCGTGTTCCGGCGTCCCAACTTTGATCCAATTGTCAAGGTCTCCAGTTATGGATATTCGATTCAACAATATAAACGACCTTTGCATAAGTAACAGGCCGAACGATGAGTTTTTATCATAAACTAGTTATTAATGTAATAAATATTAACTTAGAATGTTTGCGGAGATCAAAATGTGTGCTTGTTCGTAGTGTGACCAATCGGCGTTTGTATAGAAATATGGTCACAAAAACAACATTCTTCATCCATAACTTTGATGGGGTCATTTCTTCCAGAAGTGCCTTACTCGGAATTTCCGAATAGAGGTTTTTTTTTCCATCGAAACGCGTTGCCCTTCGGGTTTAAGTCAACGCACTTACTTTTTTTCATAAAGGACTCAATCTGCGAATTAAGTACTAAGTTGAATAAATAAATGAAACTGTACTTGCCCTCGATACTTCACAAAAACATTATTTGTTTATGTTTCTGTGTTGCTGCATGTATCGACGCCAATCGGATCATTATGGTTACATGACACGCCTTGCAATAAGCGACCAGTAGGTATGTATGTATATAGGAGCTCCTGCCCAGCAGGTGTTCTCTGGGAGGGTGTCCCACTCTGTACCTTTAATTCCTCATTTCTTTTAAACTTCTGTACCTTTTATACGGTGGCTCACAGCTTATTTCAACCAGCGCCAATCGAATACTTCAAATGCCTGCAAAAGATGAACCAAAAGGATAATCAAATAATTTTAAATCAATATGCTTTGTTAATCTTTAAAAGTATAATTTCTTCTTTTTTTTATATTTTTTTTTATCAATATCAAAAACAACCAAAAATTAGGCCACAGCTTATTTCAACCAGGTACATACTTCAAAGAATAGGTAATGCTTAAAGACTTAACATAAATTTGGTGGCCATCTTTGTTGTCAAGAACCATCACTTAAGATGGCATGGAATCGACCAACTTTTGGGTGACTTTTGGGGTAATTTTTGACCACTCCTCGACCTATGCGGCTTTAATGTCAGTTTGGATGTTTGGATGTTGGATATTTTCCGTTTGCGGATGCTTGTATCAGAAATATCCCAAAAATTTCGATAACATTAATGTCGGACGACTGTGCTGGCGGCTGCAAGACGTGCGGATAATTCCAATAAAGCCAGGCTTGTATAATGCCGGATTTATGTTCTGGCTCATTGTCTTGGTAGTATCGGAAATCTTAACGAATGCCTAGATTTTCCGAGCTTCCGAGCAAATATGATTTCAAAATCTCGAGGTAGTGAGTTTTATCCACCGTAATTTCAATAAATTCCAGATTTCCAACTCCCGCAGCCGTCATACATATGTACATACATAAGGTATTCCATTTGAGCCAAAAATATTGAACTTCGACTCGTCCGCAAATATTGCAGTATTCCAATAAGAAGAATCCTTTCCCAAATGCTTTCTGCCAAAATTGAACATCGGGCCCACCCTGGGGCGTTTAAGGTTGCCTTATTTATTCTCGGTACCCACAGGATAAAAGGGTATTATAACTTAGTGCCAACGGAGAATGTATGTAAGAGGTAGAAGGAGGCATCTCCGACCCTATAAAGTATATATATTCTTAATATATACATATCTCCCGATAAAGTATATATATTCTTAATCAGCTTCACAAGCTGAGTCGATTCAGACATGTCCGTCTGTCCGTCCGTGTGAAACAACAGATCTGAGAGACTAGAAGAGCTAGAGCTTTCAAATTAGGTGACAAATGTCTAATCTGTTGCACGCAGATCAGCCCATTTCCGCCTCGAAAATCATAAAATATTTTATAAAGGTTATAGTTTTGATTTTCGGTTTAAAGTAAATAGATTAAACTAATTTGCAATATGCAATTTTTAGATAAGATCTAAAAGGATGAGAATGCATGCTGCGAAGCTGTTTATAGCCGACAGCCTAGAGTGTTCGAATTATGTCGCAGGCAGTATTTTTCTTACTTATTTTTATTCAATTTTTTTTCACAACAAACTTCACATAATCAACGATTTACATACGTATGTATGTTTCTACCACGATTGACAATAAAAAAAATAAAATTGACTTATGTTACATATTTCTGCATTCCCCAACTTTCTCAGAACTGAAATAAAATGTATTAATTGAATAAAAATGAGAAAAGTTAAGAAAGCAAATGAAATAAAAGTTATAAAAAAAATACATCGGATTTTGCTATATGTGAACACACGCCGATCTTGCAAAAGTTTGGATGTTGCACAACATGTTCATGGCAACATTTGTGTCTTTTGTCAACATTCGTAAAGTTTTTTATAATTTTGAGCATAATTAAACAAAGTGAATTTCCCATGTCAATGTCTTCCACAATATTTTGGGTTCCGGGTATCTCACAGTCGACAACACTCGACTGTAGCTTTCCTACTATTTTTACATAAAAGAGGATAAAGCAAGTAAAAAGCTACAGTCGAGTGTAACCGACTGTCTCATACCCGGCACCCAAAGCATTGTGGGTAAACTAAATTACACATGGACACATGGCACTTTTACTTTGTCCAAATAAGCTCAAAATTAAGAAAAACTTAAATTAATCAGGACGCCAAGCAGAAGAAAATGCTAATAAATGAAGAAAAATGTTGCTAGCAACAGAGAAACACCAAAAAAAAAACAGATGATATCCGATTTCGCTCAAAATTTTAAATCACTCCGCACAAATGTATTCATTTCAAATCCATTTCCTTTAAAAATCACGACTATAGCTTAGTTACACAACGAAAAACAAATTCACAGCTTATTTCAATCACTTCAAAGATTATGTACTAAAGACTAAAGACTATAAATAAATTTCTTAATATTTGGTATGATAATAAACTTTAAATAAGCTATAATTGTGATTTTCGGTTTAAAGTAAATAGATTAAACAAATAAGTAGACTTGTTCGGACGTTTTCTGAAGATTTGACTAAGATCCGATAATAAACTTGTTAGTAATTAGGTCAGAAACTAGAATATTAAGAAAGGGTCATAATTTTAAGCATAATTAGATACATTGAATTAGCCATGTCAATGCTTTGGTTTACCGGATACACCAAGTGATTTGCATATATTTTAAGATATCGCGACTGATTTTAAATTTAGAATTACCGATTTAATTTTATAAAAAATCATACTGCTGCCATAGGAATAGTCGGAAAATGAATAACATAATGATTGATTTCGATTGGGTTGGGTCAAATTACTAACGACAAGGGTATACTTACTTCGGCGTCCGAAGTTGGCTTCCTTTACTTGTTTTCGAAAAATTACAAAAAGCCCTACGTGACCAATTATAAGAACTGGCAGTGATTGTTGGGTATAAATAGAGCGGCCATCAGCCACTGGATCACCTGAAGTTGGTTTGCCTCCGTACAATGCACTTCAAATCAGCTATGGCAAGTTATAATTCCACCATCCTCCAGTTGATGCTTTTGATGGTATTAACAGTGAGTGCTCGCTGCGACTCCAACTCGAGAGCTGTTGCGAAGAGAAGTCTTGATCTGGAAGACACTTATCCATGGGCCTCTATTAACAATGTGAGGCTTCCGAATGGAGCCCCCTGGAACCAAGGTTGGCCCGTCTGGAAAAGTGGACACGCACTGGGCTTTGGACCTACACCTAGTGAAGTGATAAATGCTATTTCAGTGGCCAAACAGGCCTCAGCCAACGTCCTAGTAGCGCAGCGGCATTTGCAGGCAGCTAAAGAGAATGTATTAAATCAGCAACGTATAGCTACAGAAAAACAAACGCAGGCCGTCATACTCAAACAAAAGTCGCAGGCGGCTGCTGCTCTTCAGCGCTCTGAGGCCATTCAAAGAACACTCGCGGCATCAAAGGCTGCTGTGGCCCACGCTGCTGCCCATGCTGCCGCGGTGGAGGTTCAGAAGACAGAATCGGCGGCGGCCAAGCTTGGTCACCTTGCTCGAAATGCTCATCCGATCGCTAACCCACAGTTTTCCCTAGCAAACAATCATTTTTCTGTAACTAATTTAGAACCGATTGGCTTTGGGGCGTGGCTACCAGGTAATCACTGAAAACCAGTCAAGGACTCATACTAAGATACTGGCTACTCGTTTGATTTTTTACTTTAAGCTCAAAACTTCACAGCAAATAAAATTAAAAAATTTTTAAACATTACCAAACGATGTCTTTAAACACTTCATTAAAGAAAACCTGTGTATAATTACTATATATGTCGTTTTCTGTCTTTAAAAAAAATAAAAGCAAGATTTCACAATTCCTGTTTTAATTTTAAAAGAATCGGGTGAATATATCATATAGCTCCTATAGGCACGATTATAAAATGAATAGGAAAATATAGTGAACAGCGACATATCTTCAGCAACAACAAATACAAATCTTCAGACATGTTGCCCCAAAATTTCGGTCCATTTGGAGTTAAGTAGACCGAGGTATGGAGTTAAACACCCATCATCTTTGAAGGTGGTTGAGCGCGTACTACTCTGCACCGATCAGTTTGAAAATTTACACAATTTATCAATATATATTTGTCTACTAGCCAATGATCAATTTTTATTATTATTTTGCTTCTATTCGATTCTTCAACAACAACTATGTTTTGTTTAGGTTAAAAATGTACTTTGACTTAAACCGACCGTAGAAAAAACTAAGATAACATATTGTTTTTAATATGCCGTTTTTTAAAAACAATATATTATCTTGTTTATTGGCTGGGAAATTGTAAACAGATTTTGATATAATTTGAAACGTTATTTTAATAACATAAGAAAATGTTGTTAAGTATAACCAATTTGTATAAAAATGCATTTTTATTGCCAAAAGTGTGGATGCTATTTACTGTGGCAATGATCTATTTACTGCTAGTTACTTTTGCATGATCGAACATATGTCCCGCAAAAATCCGAAATATTTTTTTACATGTTTTTTTCTCTACTTTATTTCGTTTTTCTACTATTTATTTAAGTTTTCTGCTTAAAAAAAAAACGAAGAATAACAATACAAAAATTGAATAAAAGGAAGTAAGAATTGTGTGCCTACGATAGGGATTGATCCTTCGACCCGGCTTTCTTATAGGCTGTAGCTTCGCAGCATGCGTTCAGAGCCTTTTACATTATCTTAAAATTCCAGCTTTATTTCCCGAACAACTCCCAAGTTTATTATCTGATTTAACTCAAATTTTTAGGCACAAGCCTATTTATTTATTAAATCTATGTTTTTTAACCGAAAATCATCGCTATGAATAGAACGTTGTCACCAAATATAGTAGCTCTAGTCCTTATACATAGTAACTGAGAGCTGTTCTTTCACACGAACAGACAGGCAATTAGACATGGGTAAAGCGACTCGGCTGCTTATGCTGATCAAGATATACTTTATAGGATAATCTGTTGCACGCAGATCAAGTTTGTTTTAAAATTGTGCTGCGCGCACTTCCGCCCTTTGAAAATCATAAAAAACCTCACCTAAGCTGGACTGTGTTGAATTTCGGTTAGTAATAAGAAATCCTATGCCGAAGTTTTCTGAAAATTTAAGTATAATCAGATCTTAAACATGGGAGATATAATGTAATATATAATAAGGTTGGATTTTTAGGCTAACCCTTAACTGCTGCAAAAGCATGCTGCGTAGCATGTTGCCGACATGGTCGCAAGTTCGAGCCCTAGCTAGAAAACTGTTTTTTTTTTTTTTCGATTTTTTGTGCCTTTTAAAGCAACTTTTAAGTTGAAATTAAGCCAAAAAAAAACTCATATATTATTTATTCAAGTGAATTCGCTGAATGGATTCAACTGCCCTCCACCGGAGTGACCAGTTACTTCTGCGTCCACATACACGTATCTCTGGATGGGAGCGCCAAATGGACAGCTCTTCTTCTACAAGAAACTTTTTCCGAACCCCCCAGTCGTCAGAAATCCGATGTAATCGCTCACATAGATGCTAAAGGAATACAGAATGGAACAATTCTGAAATCGAAAACTTAATGGATCTTGCCTCTTTCAGAAACTCACACTCGGAACGATAATTATGTTAATAAACCACAAAAAGAAAATGTTGTGAATCGCCTAAAGAGGTCCTTCGATGTACTACACCAAAAGGAGCGCTGGCCTAGGGAATCTCGATTTAGGGTAGGCACGCTGGCTTGCCGGCATAAGCTCGCCGTATACAGGATGGGTTCTTTGAAAGCCTGGTAATGAATACCATTTCGTAAAATAAGTAGGTCGCTTATTTACACTGCCCTACAAGCGCGCCACGCTCGATCGTAAAACGATTGGGCAGTGTATTGGAGCATCTGAAACTCTTCGGGTTTTGCGAGATTTGAACACACGCCGTTCTTGCAAAAGTAACCTGATCCTGGCACTCAGTCCTCTAGGCTATACCTTACCTTAAACAGAAGTGGTTCCAAATACATTTTCTTAAAACATTACTTCAAGTTCTTACTAAATAAGATGGCAACAGTGACCCTAGATCCGAAAATCCAAATCGGACTAGGACGCGTTCCGTTCATACCACAGAAAATCAATGTCGATTTGGATATGCAATTACTACCTTTATGGAGAAGTAAGGATTGTAATTTTGTAATTTTGTGTCACACATATTAGCATGCTTGCATGGTTGTAATAAATTATTTTTAAAGCGCAATACGAATTTACTGCAGCGATTTTTTCTTCTTCATCGCTTTCCTACTTTATATCTATATTGAAATTTGATAGTGCTTTCAAAGCTGCTCTTAGAGACTCTGATTTTGAATTATTTATACCAGATATCCAGAGGGCACTTAGTGCCAACCGAGAATGAATGTAACAGCCAGAAGGAAGCATCTCCTACCCAATAAAGTATAAATTTTTTTGATCTGTGTCGATCTAGCCATGACCGTCTGCCTGCCCGTGCGAAACCACAGATCTAAGAGACTATAAGAGCTAAAGTCTGGTGACAACAATATAATTCTAAAAAATTTTGACTAATCTATAGTTGTAATTTTAGGTTTAAAGTAAATAGATCAAAAAAATTGGATAGTGCGGATGTTTTCTCAAAATTTCAGTAAAATCGGGTTATATACTTGGGAGCTATTCGGCATTCATTAAAAATTTAAAAATCGGGTTGTGAAAACTTGTGAGACCTTTGACGACCTCTAAGTGCAAGTTTTCTTAATATTTATTTCTTAAAAATTTGTATTTTCTTATTTTTATACCCGATACCCATAGGGTACAAGGGTATTATAATTCAGTGCCACCCGAGAATGTATGTAATAGGCAGTTGGAGGCTTCTCCACCACACAACACACAAAGCTTTTGGTACCGGGAATCTCACAGTCGAGCTTAATCGACTGTAGTTTTCTGACTTGTTTTATAATGATAGGGTACTAATACTTATAGCTATCCCAACCTTGTGGGTAGCCCCGATGTGCTACCTCAGAGCGTATTGAGGCGCCATTCAACCTGCAGGTCTCGGTGTATGTCTGACCCCTGTCTGTCTGACAAAATATCATTTAAAGTGTCTGCATTCAGCCGTCTATGGCCTCTTGCACGTTCGACCCATCAAGAGGTTATCTCTGACCATTTGCCATTAGGCATCTGCAGTTGCGGACACAGCTGCCCCTGCCCGTTGTCTTTGATGATGCTTTACTCAAAGTGAAGTGGTGAGGTGCAACTATCCAACCTGTCCGACCTGTCTGTACTGTATTTACCTGTCCAATTTTATGCAGACATCTTGGACTTGTCGGTTCCCGCGCCTCACATCAACAGACATCTTAGGATGGATACTTTGTTTTGTTCTGCGAACACCTTTATAATGCTCCATTAATCTTTATGTTTTCATAGATCAAGATGAACAAATATATTCGAGCTTTGTCGACGTGCCCCTCAACATCTGCCTACTTTGTTGCTGTTATTTATTTCCACCTTTCAACAACTTGCATTTTTTCTGTTAAAGGGTCTGACTGCGATTGCAGGCTAAGGTACAGTGTGCTTTACAATGCCAAAATTTCGGTAAAGATTTATATTTTTCTATTTTACATTTAATGTCTATTTAATTTATATCGATTTGGGAGAAATCATCCCCATATTCTTAAAAAAGATTTTTTAAAACTATTATAGTCATTTCATTTATTCAAAATACATGGTAGTTTTATAAAGAGCATAACATTGAATAACTTGTTTTAATGCTAGAGAAATAATTAATTTTTGATCAGAGACCTCAACATAAGAAATGGTGAACAAAATAAAATAATTTTGGAATATTTTTGTTTAAATAGATTAAATCCTGAGCTCTTTAAATCTTGGGCAGTACAATTTTCTCATTAAATCCTATTAATATGTATAAGATTCTTCTTTCCTATGTATCTGTGCCATATTAGGCACCACTGTAAAGCTGTTGAAATGAACTTGAACCAAAGTAATCTGGCGTTGGTCTATGGTTTATAGGCAGCCCCAGATCCATTGTAGATTCCACTGCCAGGCCAGCAAAAGCTTGAGCTGAACGGAAGCGCATTGTCTAGCGGGCAAAGTTTTCCGTTTCTGCTAGTCGGTTTAGGTCTTTCGGAACGTTTCTTGTTTTGGTCGCCTTGTTTATTGAAAATGGGTTGTTGGTAACTGTTGCAATCTTGGCAATCTATTTAGATTTATTAAGAAACTGTTTGCACCATCCTTATAATAAAGATTTTAGATAACAAGTAAGAAAGCTCCAGTCGAGCTTTCACAGCTAGACTGTGAAATAACAGCTACTTTAAGCTTTGTACATTAAACAAATAGAAAAGTGGCACGATAAATCGGCCTTTTCGAAAAGTAAACTTTTTCTGCCTGCCTTTCTCTATTTAGAGTCCTGGATCCACTTTAATTAAATTAATATTAATATTATTCTTATTATTCCCCGTGCCACATACCGGTTTTTCAACGGAAATCAAAAACTCTCATGCATAAAAATATAAAAAATACACCCATAAAATATACTTAAAGTACTAAAAGTCATTGTTTTTCATATAGGTGTTTAATTTATGATAAACACACAACAAAATAATATAAATGTATACATATTTAGTTATTAAAATATGCTTTTAAGTATGTGCATATTTTTATTAGTGTCCGATCCTGCCACCTACTCCGACTCCACCATAGTCGTAGTTCGATACCATCATATTTATTCAGAACACAGAGTAATGCTTACAAACAATGAATGCAACCACTTATATTGTTAATATGTTTACCACTTCTGTTATCTTTAAGTTAAGCATAAAAACAAAATATGATGGGAACCTTACTTCGGGAAGCCGTTTTCCCAATCGTTTCTATATATGACAAGTTGTCTAAGTTTTATAAAAATCGAAATGTCATTCTAAAAGCATAAGAAGTTATCATATTTAGAGAAAATGCAAATCTGTGGAAATACAAAAAAATATACATTTTTTCTATTAATTATATTTTCAAACCTTTCCTACTGCAGCTATATGATATATTCCTCGTTAGACTATCTGCAAAATTTCCTTCAGATAACTCCAAGACGGAGGGATTAGTTTACGTAGACAGAAGGACATGGCTAAATAGGCACGACTGTTGATAATCAAAAATATATGTATATACTTTAAGGGGTTATAATTGAATACTTAAAAACTTCTGACTAAATATATAATATATTTTAATACCTTGCAAATGTATACAATATAGCTCATTTGATGTAAACAAAATTTTTCTACAAAATTTTGTGTTGTGCTCCTATCATATGTCAACTCCTTAATATGGCATCAGTTAAAAAACAATGACAGCTAAATTATATAGACATCGATTTTGATAAAATTCAAAAATTAATAATAAAGCATTATAAACAATGCAGATATTCATATTATTTTCCTATTCATTTTCGATTGTTTCTATGGCATCTTCATATACATATGTATGTGTAGTCTACCGATTTTAATAAAATTATCACACACACATCAATGTTGATCTGCGATCTTCCTATATTTATGTGTATACGATTGTCAGGAGTCAGGTGGGTTTATCTATACTTATAAAGGTGTAGCGCTTTTTTTTATAAATCCCCCTGCCTATACCGTTTAAAGCCCCAACATGTTGCTTAACATGTTCTTAGCAACATCTGACTCTTTCGGTTTTTACTCAACATATTCCTAACAACACTTTTCTTCATTTGTCAACATTTTCATCTGCCTTTCGTCCTATTTAATTTAAGTTTTTTATAAATTTGTTTAAATAAGACAAGAGTGAAAGAACCATTTCCATATGTATTTTAATTTTACCCACAATTCTTTAGATAGCGGGCATCTCACAGTCGGTCAAACTCGCCAGACTGATCCCGGACATTTTAAGGACCTTGTGAGAAAATTTTGTAATTGAGAAATCATTAAAAATTGCCATATCTCGCAAGATGGAAATATGTTGGAAAACAACAAACTATTTTTTTTCTACAGATTGTCCAATCAATTCTATTACAGCCATAAGATATGATGGTCCATCCCATTCTGACATACATATTACCTGCAAAGATATATGAAAAGCTACAGATAGCTCTACAACCGAGAGACTAGTTTGTGTAGTAAAGACTAGACAGGCAGACGGAGATGGCTATATGAACTCGTCGGTTGATAATTATATATATACTTTATGGGTTCACTACTTTGCAAATTTCTGACAAAAATCGAAATACCCTCTGCAAGGGTAAGTCAAATACTTAAATCCAAAAATACTTTAAGAAATTGTTTAAAATATATATAATATCATTAAGGAAAGCTAACTTCGGGATGCCAAAGCTTATATACCCTTGGAGTATGATAATTAATTTATATACTATAATTTATTCATGGCAGCTATACGATTTATTGTCCGATCTGGACGACTTATGTATATACTACCATTAATAGAAATCTGCAGAGATTCATTCAGTTAGCTCTAAATCTGACAGACTTGTTTATATAGAAACGAAAAGCCGGATGAACATGGCTAAATCGACTATGCTGTTGATGCTGATCAATAATATATAAACATAAATGTCTACTTCACTATAATATTATAATTACTACAAAAGGTATGAAAAGGTTGCTAAGCTGAGTTTCGGACTTCCAACGAAACAAATCTCAGAGTGTGTCAGTTAATTTTAAAGCATTGCAAGAAAAATAACAAAAGCAGACCGACGCCGCTTTAATTTCTAATGAGGCTATGAATTTAAATGACATTTTAATAAAGAAGATTTTTGAATTAAGCTTGTTCTGCATTGAAGTTCTCCCAATTTTAGAATCAATTTGCTTTTATAAAGTTCCGCCCAAATTCCGAATAAAATTAGCATACAAGTCAGAAATTAATTACCAATACATATTTACATATACATATAAATTATATAATCGGATGATAATATCATATCATAGCTGCCTTAGGAACAATCGAAAATTGAATAGGAATATAATATGTATACCAAGAAAGGATGATAGCTTCAGGAAGCAGAAACCTTGCATTTTGAAATTTCACCCAACTAAAGCGAAATTATGTTGAAAAATATATAAAATATTCAGATGTTCCTATTATTTTTAGATTATTTATTCCTATGACACCTATATGATATGTATAATATATAATATAATATATAATATATAATGTATATATAATAATGATATATATAATGATATAATTTTTTTAATTAAGCCCGTAGTTTTCATTTTATAGCAGGTAAGAAAGCTATTCGATTCGAGACTCAACTTATCATCTGCGTTCAGTTTGACCGCTAGTGCGAGCGGAATATAGATAGAAGAAATTTAATGTGTAATAACTTCCATGTTTATCATGTTTAAGTAATTATTTCACATTTTTGCAGATATGCTCTAAGTCGGATATTAAAATTTTTTTTAAATTTTTTTAAGTCTTAAAAATCAGGACTAAAGCTCAATAGAATGACGGAAGAGGGAGTGGCCAAAATTTAAAACAAACTTGATTTGCGTGCAACACATGGATATGTTAAATAATACCCTATATCCTATTGGAACCGGATATAGAAATATAAAAATGTATATAACTTCGTTATTTTTAACATATTTGCATATACCATTATTAGTTATAGTAACGGTTGGGGAAAAGTTCAATCTGCAAGAGCATATAAACTTCGGCTTCCAGAAGAAGATTTGTCTTTTGTTCTAAAAAGTGTTCAATTTTATTAAAATCTGATGACTATGTTATATATCTGCCATAAATGCGATCGGTAAATTTATATGATAAACTAGGGATATCGTCAAATCTCCGGATTTTACAGTCGATACACATAGGGTACATGGGTATAATAACTTAATGCCAACTTAGAATGTATATAACAGTCAAAAGGAGGCGTCTCCGACCCCATAAAGTATATATATTCTTTATCAATATCACCATATTGGGTTGTTTTTCAGAATAGGAAATTCAGAGAGAGAAATCGGTCAACTAGGCCTTACTTACTATTGAAAAAGATATTATCTTTGGGAAAAAATGTTTCAGCGCCAATTTAAGGAAAATATATATATATATTTACTTATTTTAAGCAAATGTGAAGTTATAAAATAAGCATAATCATAAAAATGTAAAAAAACAAGAACTTCTAATTTAAAACTATTTTTTTCACCGCAGTTATGTATAATTATAAATTATAAACTAAATCAAGGTGAATAACTTGTTTAATATGCTATGCAAATTCCAATCATTTCGTTTCGGTATCATAAGTTTTCCTTTTAAATTCATAAGCTGCTTCGAAACCGACTCCCAGTGGTAAAATATACGTTTGAATAGTGGAAGCCAAGTATGTGCATTCTTGTTCTATATATGCACATTTGTAAATAGATCAGTAAAATGGAAAGGAAAGACCTTGTAATACACTGTGTCTAAACTATTTGACCTAAGTATGATCAAGTCTTTCATTGCGGTTAGATGTCCTGAAATTGTTAAATATCAAAAATCACTTATAGAAATGAACTATAAAAAACTAGTAACAAAAAGTGACCGGTGCAGGAATCGAACGCGCGACATGACCGGCTCGTGCAACGTAGCATTCTTTTACAGCGCTTTTATTCCTTCATTCTTGTTTATAATCCAATTATTTATTAATTAATATATACTTACTTGAATAGAAATTCAAGTTAAAGATCTTAGGGCAAACTTGATCTGTATTTAGAAAGTTAGAATGACGTATATATATGTATGTATATATATTGCTTATTTTCTTTTGTTGACGCAAACCAATCAGCAACTAAGTTATCGTCCCGGGTGCAAAATACTCGGGGATTTCCCTTCCCTTAATTGCTGTCAAAGTGGCAGTGTGATTTAAATACCCAAATATGAGAAACCAGAGTTGTGGACAAAAATAAATATTTTTTATTGTCTTGTGCTGAAAAATAGAACCTCGCTTTTAATTCTTGGAAACCGCCAAGTGTCGCGCTACCCTGCAATCGATCGGGTATACTGGTTTTTATTGTCATTTGCACCCACTATTAAATTGGTTACATCCTGACTTGATATCTTCTTTATTTTTTGTCTGCGCACGCAGATCAAGTTTATTTCAAAATTTGGGTGAAAAACCTATATCGTCTACCTATACACATCTATAGTATGGAATGAAATTGTGTAAAAATATATGTGATATAAAGATCTGCATGGTAAAAAAAAATGACATAAACATGGGAGTTATTACACATTTAAGTTTTTTTATCTCCATTCCGCTTACACTTGCTGTCAGACGGCGTAGATGATTAGTTAATTCTCGAGTCATGGTTTCGCACTAGGGCGACCCAAAATAAAACTTTTTAATAAATTATTTCTAGAACTTTTCTTTTTTAAATGGATTGTCGAAATCGTTTCATTTAAGCTGAGCGCACCTCTGAAAAAAAACTGATATGTATTTTTTCTTGATGCTCAATGTTTTGAATATATATCACAGACGAGCACACTCGACTATAGCTTTCATACTCCCCAAATTTGGTGACCACATTATAATCTGTTGCACGCAGATCAAGTCTGATTTCAAATATGGCTAAGCCCACTTCCGCTCTCGAGAATCATAAAAAACTGTAAATAAGCTATAGTTGTACAGTTTAAAGTAAATAGATTAAACATATAAATGGGCATGAGTAAAATCTGACAACAAACTTGGGAGTTATTAGGCAATAAAGCTGGAATTTTAAGATAATATCTAAAAGACTAATATCTAGCCGAACGGATCGCGAGTTCTTTTATTCCATTCTTGGTTGATATTATAATTAATTTTTTTTACAAAGAATTAATAAAAAGGATAGCAACTAAAGTAGTGAAAAAAATCATTTGAAAAATATTAAATGTCTTGCAAAAGTATCGTGAACCTGACACTCAAGCCTCTCAGATTGCAAGTTCTTTTATTCAATTCTTGATTGATATTCTAATTAATTTTTTTTACAAAGAATTAATAAAAAGGATGTCAACTAAATAAAAAAGTGAAAAAAATCATTTGAAAAGTATTAAATGACTTGCAAAAGTAACGTGAACCTGACACTCAAAACTCTGGCTTCAAAATTTTTGGCAAAACATTGTGAATTTTCTTTAATGTTCACTCTTTGTGTTTTGTCAAAAGGTCGAAGCATACTTAGTATAACAACGCCGCACATTATGTAATATTAGGCATAGACCTCAGGTCTAAGTGCCCATTAAACATAGTTCTTGCAAGACAGGTCAGTGATCAATCCCAGCGAAAATTCAAACATTATATTTAACATTTTATTTTACCCGCTTATTTAGTTTTTTTAACTCTTATTCAAATTTTTCATTTCATAAAGACAAAAGTCACCGAATGAAAATTTTCGGAGCGAGCTAGAATAATGTAATGCGATCTGGTATCCCCATCGGACGCACTTGTTTTCGGCATATCAATTTCAATAGAGCGCCTTTTATTGCCAAAAATGTTGAAGCTATTTAGTGTGACAATCGCCACCCATTATGTAATATAAGGTATGGCTTAGAGGTCTAAGTGCCAGGCTCACTACACTTTTTCAAAATTGATTGATTATTATTAACTTTTCTTTTTTCTTTCAATATAATAAAATTAAACAAATTGATTTTTATTACTTTTCGTTATTTCTTACCACTCTATTCTGCAGTTTTGGGGCCATTGTATTGTCAAAAGTGGTCAAAACTTTGTTAGTGTGACATTCGTGTATCATTATGTTAAGTTGGGTTTAGTTTAGAGATCTAAGTACTCGACCGCGCGACCCGGTCGGCTATACGCAGCCTCGCAGCATGCATTCGCAGCCTCTTAGATGCTATCTTAAAATTCCAACTTTATTGCCTAATAACTCCCAAGTTGAATTTCCAATTTTACTAAAGTTTTCAGAATATGTTCGCACAAGCCTTGTTATTGGTTTTATCTATCTACTTTATGCCGAAAATCACGTTAACGTTTTATATTTTTTTTATTTTTGAGAGCGGAAGTGAGCGTGCAGGAGGTGAGAACAGATTAGAATGTTGTCCCCAAATTTGGTCCTATAATCTAAGAGATCTGTTGTTTCACACGGACGGACAGAGAGACATGGCTAAATTTATATGCTTTATAGGGTCGGAGATGCCTCCTTCCTGCCTGATATATACATTCTTGGTTGGTATTAAGTAATAATACCCTTGTACTCTTTGGGTATCGGGTATAAAAAGCGACCACCCGATCAACTTCAACCGATGCTGGTTTTAGTTCCCGCAGGACCCAAGCAAGATTTGTAATTTTCTCAACATTATACGTAAGCCTATTGAACATCCTTCCTCGCTTTAATTTGAAAATACCAATGCATATAATGATCAGTAAGTCGTCGATGTTTTTGCTCAGTTTTTTCAATCTAGTAATTCGTTCACAAAACTCTATTCTTACAGCATGCCTAAATCGAACCTAATTTTCTGTCCTAGTTTAAAGGAAAGCTTGACCTTCAACGTGTTAACATTTTTATCTGTTGCTAGCAGATCAAGTTTGTTTCAAAATTGGACTGCGCCCCCTACCACCTGAGTAACTAAGTTATAATATGGAATTCGGTAAAAGAGTGAAAAGATATAACATAAAAATTTTAATATCCGTTACCCATAGGGTACAAGGGTATTATAACTGGCACTAAGTATGTATGTAACAGGCAGAAGGAGGCATCTCCGACCCTATTCTTGATCGCGTAACCAGTCGATTTAGCCATATCCGTCTGTTCGTCCGTGTGAAACAACAGATATCAGAGACTATAAGAGCTAGAGCTAACAATTTGATGACAACATTCGTGGCGACGTCCACTTCCGCCTGCGAAAATCATGAACAACTTATAACTAAGCTATGGCAGTAATTTTTTGCTTAAAGTAAATGGATTTTTTAAAATATGAGTGAAATCGGATGATAAACATAGGAGTTATTAAAAAAAAAGTTTCTTTCTATGCGGAGCTTCTACAGCATCTGCAACTAAGTTGGCTGTCATTTTTGGGTGTTGTTCAACATGTGCCTAGATACATTTTGCTTCATATGTCAACATTTCATTCCGCCTTAAATCAGGTTTAATTTCAGTTATTATATATTTGATCTTATTTCGACAAACTGAAAGAGCCTTGATAATGTGTATTTTAATTTCACACACAATGCTGTGGGTACCGGGAATCTCACTGCCGGTCACACTCGACTGAAGTTTATCTTCTTGTCTATTTTGGCTTTATAATGTGGCGAAAACATTTTTCCGAAAAAAACTTTTGAGATAGAAGATACCGCACATTGAGCGATACTTTTAGTTTATAAATATAGCAAAACAAATAATTATTCATAATTTATTTGTATTATATTACTTATACATTTAAAGTAAAAATAAAAGGGACTATAATTATTATTGCCAGCATACGCAGGGCTGTCTCAGTAGAAAACATGGAATCTGACTCCAAGCGAATTTAGCAGTCTGCACCGGTGGGACAATTTTGTAAAAAGCTAGGCCACGAAATTAACAACTCTTACTTTAGGATGGAGCTTGAGTCAACTAGAAAAGGGAGATGAAGGCTCCGAGAGAGGACGTAACCTATAATCGGCTTGGAGACCGCGGACAAATGATCCAAGAAGGTGGCTGTTACCAAGTCCGGAATAATTCTGCAGTCAGCGCCTAAGGGAAATATGGTAAAACGATGTATGATCTGTTCAATTTGTTTGGTAATAAATTATTAAGGAAACGCTTTAATAACATTGTTGTTAAAACGTATAAGCGATGCAGTATACAGTATTTTCCAAGTCTTAAGCAGTGTTGTTATTAATTAGAATGCTCTTGAAATATTTGTTTAAACCGTACAAGAGAAGCAATTGTAAAATTATGTAATAATTGTAAGAGAAATTAAACATTTGTTAGACAAATTTGAAATTGTACAATCTAAATCGATAAATTTTTGTTCATTTAAAATGCCATTATAGAATACCGTATAGCCCTAAAGAATCGAAAATGGTTCCATAAGATAGTTCTCTCAGTTCTCAGTGAGCTAGTAAAATTCAACATAATTCAACATAAATGTTCTCCATATGATAACCCTAAACCCCTAACCCTTGTTAGAAAGAAAAGTGATTCGGAGCGACTTTGTCTTAATTATAGAGAGCTAAGCTCATGCGAGATTTTTGACAAATACCCCTTGCTACTTATCGATGATCAGATTGCCAGACAATCAGTGACGGCTCAGTCATAGTTTATAGTTTATATGGACAATATTATGGTTTTATCATCTCCCATTAACTAGGATCTGGAGAGTTTAAAAATTTTTCCCAATATTTTACATGGGACTGAATTGTCATTACACATATCGAAGTGTATTTATCTTAAAACTGCTGTTCAGCATTTGGGATATAAGTTTAGAGTTGAAGAAACAAAACTGAATTCGGGAAAAATCATTGCTTTCAACTCATAGAATAGGTTAGTAGTTGGTGACATATCATTTCAGTATTCCGTAATATATATATTTCCGTAAAATTGTGTCTAAATTTACACAAGTGAGGCCTTTAATTCTCTTACATCAGTGAAGGAAAGCATTTTTGGACTGCGGCCCAACAATCAAACAATTTGAAACAATTTTCGTTATATTCTACCAAATTGAACTGCATGCAGATGGGAATTCTTGTGGTTACGGTGTTGTGTTGACGCATCGAATCCAAGGTAATCCACATCTAGTTGAATATTTTAGCAAAACCAATTCCCCCGCAGAGTCAAGATTCCATTCTTTTGAATTGGAGGCGTTGGCAGTTGTCAAAGCTAATACGCATTTGTGGTATATGAAGATTGCAACTGGAATTGACCCCTAAGGTGTATCTGTTTATTTAAAGTTGATGTTAATTTCATGTCAAGAAATATAGTGATAGTGAGTTTTTCTGAAGATTTGACAAGACCTACGAAAAAAATATTTGCTAGCCGGTAATAACTACGGGTAATAACTACTTAATATATATAATAATATTCATCAATGAATATGCTATTTTAGGCGAGGGCGTATTAATGCTTAGTTTATTTTGGTTCCTTCGTTGCTTCTGTATTCTCTAGATTGTTCTCAGTGTACTATCACTGTTCCGTTGACATTGTTATTTTAGTTACCTGTCTCTGTATTGAACTTGGTAAATAAAGGAAAGATATGTAATAAATTATTTTATGCCTACCTTTTTTAAACATTTGAGTTATATTGGATGATAAACATACAGTCAGCTTCTAAGATTAAAATAGTCAGGGGTTTGTTTATAAATTTTAATAATTTGATCAAAAGATCCAATGAAATAGAAGTTACTCGACTACTCGGCATCTGATGGCCAAATGTCTGGCTACTCCTTGTAACTGGCATTAATTAGATAATCAAACAAACATATGTAAATTGAATTCTTTAAAATTTTACAAAAATGTTGTAGAGAGATTTTAATTAAAGAAGGCAGAAGAAAATCTGGACAAAAATCGTAAATACGTTAAACTAAGCTATAGCTATGAATCGGTTTAATGTAAATATTTGAGTGAAATTTGATGATAAACATGGGAGTTATCTTTGTTCTTATATCTTCATCAAATAATATTCTTCTATTTCCATTCCATTCGTACTCAGACTTCAGAATATTTAAGTTGTTTTAAGACCAAAAAATAAATATATTTTTAAGAATGCAAAAAATCTTAGACTAAAATGTGTGATCTTGATAAAATTGGAAATATGTTTTTTAAATCGTCGTTAAAAATACCGACATATGTCTCGAGTTAAAACAGACATAACTTGTTTATTTTAAGCATATATATATATGCGTTAATAATAACATTTAAGCACATATGCTTAAGAGCAACAAGTAATATATTTTTTCATATTATTTATTATATATATTATTATTTATTATTTATTATTTATGGCAAATAGATTAACATTTCTTGAAAAAATAAATTTTTTTCTAACATATTTCTGATAGCTCTCATAGTGACCGTAGAAACTAAGAGACGGACATGGCTAGACATAGCTATCGACTCGGTTATTAATGCTGATCAATAAAATATTCACTTTATATAACCGGAAATGCAAGGGTATCAATATCAAAGTTATACGATGGGAAAGTAATGACATTTATGTATGTTACAGTTCCAAATATTGTAAAGATAAAATCGTACAGTTCCAAATTGATTTTTTTACACCCACAATGCATCAAGAATCTAATACTGATAAGTACATTAAAACAAAGACAAGAAAGTGTCATCAAGCAGTTTAAGTTTTTTTTTAGAAAAGTTTTAACATATCAGTGCGAAATTATAAAATGTTGGGAAAATGGGTAATATCCCAATTTTTTTGTTCAAATCAAATAAGAGCTTGGTTTTTTAGTATGGTGCAAGCGAGCGGTTTATTCCGTGATTCGGCACTCCCTTTTCCAAAGTAACTAAGAGGAAGATCCATTTTCTATAATATTAACTGAGTATATAAGGATTTGGTATATCGTCTTTGAAAATATGCAGTCTCCTTTGCTTTTTTTTCGTCTCTGGCCAGATCCTAAAGAGTTATATTTTAGTAAAAGTAACACTGTGCAACAGTGCACATTTATACTACTACACATCTCTGCAACATATACGCACATTTATAGATGGGAAGAGCTGAAATCACATCGAAGCCTAAGTTAGAAATTAAAATACATTAACTATTTTTTAGACACCACTTCAATTTGTACACACAGGTGGGTGTGAGAGCATTTAAAAGAAAGCACATTAGTTAATTTTAAACTCTTTGGCACTTTACACTTGCAAGATAAATTCGGCATAAATTAAAAGCTCTCGCTTTTCGCTGGAGTAACAGCTAACTTAACAGGGGTTAACTTTATATGCTAAGCTTTCTGGTTCGTAACATTAAAGATTAATGTTATTTATTTATATATATGTATATATATTGTCCGATATATCCCATATTTATCATTCGATTATACTAAAAATGTCAGTGTATCTTTTGACTTTTTAACCAATTATAGACTAATGTTTTGTTATACGGCTTTCATGGTGTGGTGGGGCGATACTGGGCTAAAATATTATAAAAACTAGATCTGCGTGCAAAATATATGAATATATGAAATATATGGTGCGGACATACCTCATTCTGCCTGCCAATTATGCTCTCATTTTCAAAATATAATAGAAAAACATATAAGAAGGCTACAGTAGTGTAAGCTCGACTGTGGGATACCTGGTACTAAAAGCTTTGTGTGTTGTGTGGTGGAGAAGCCTCCTTCTGCGTGTTACATACATTCTCGGTTGGCACTAAGTTATAAAAACCCGGGCTTCGGGTATAAAAATAACAAAATACAAGAAAGAAACAAACCAAAATAAGTTTCGCCGTCGTAGAAAAACTCATCTCCGGTCGCCGTGGACGTTGCAAACTCTGTTTAACTTTTACTGCGTATTACACACTAGAACTGAAGTCGTGTTACTGTCTGAGTGGCTCAATTGCTGACCGCTAGTCTACGTAATTTTTTGTTGATCCTGGGGCCCAAAAAACCAATTTCGCCGGGTATTTTTGTCGTTGGCAAACATATATTTCAGTTTGCCCTTTGCTAGTCTCAACGGACTTAAGGTGATTTCCGTTTCCAATGACCTAACAAGCTAATGTTTTCTTTGGGGCTGAGAATCGCATGACCTGTATTTATCATTCAAACCTGATTTCGTGAAATTAATAGCTTGAAAAGTGTAATTTTTTCAATTATTTAAAGCAGGACCCGAAAGTGTGATATAACATTTTTATACCATGTTTATGAATTTCATGAATATTTTATCCATTTACTTTTCAACAGATCACCACTATAGCTTAATTATACGTTTTTCACGGTTTTTGAAGTCGGAAGTGGGAGTGGCCAAAAACTAAAACAAACTTGATCTGCGTGGATTAGAATGTCGAATCAAATTTGGTAGCTCTGGCTCTTAAAGTCTCTGAGATCTGTTGTTTCACACGGACGAAGAGACGGACATGACTAAACCGACTCGGCTGGTGACGTTGATCAAGAATACATATATATACAGTATATGATCGAAGATGCCTTTTTCTTTCTTTTACATACATTCTCAGTTGTCCTCTAAGTTCTCCATTGCGTAGAAACAAACAGACAAATAGACGGCTATGGCAAATTCGATTCGGCTATTGATTCTGATCAAGAATATATATGCTTTATAGAGTAAATGACTCAATGACCTTACTGCGTTTTAAACTTTTGACTTAAATTATAGGGTAACAAGAAAATAGTATTATTACTTATTATATTATTATTATTATAGGGTAACAAGAAAATAGTATTATTACTTAGTGGTACTATGGATAGTCCAAGCGGCTCCACCAGCTGAAGAAATAGTATACCTAGGGAAAAGTATTATAAGATCGATCGGGTCCGATTAAATTTGGTTTTTTTCATATGATTATTGTAAATTTCAATGTTTTAATAATATTTTTAGAGCATCCCATAGGATTGTAAAAAGGCTGTTCGATATTTGGGACTATATGAGACTTTGGGAACTATCAAAGAGATAAGTTGTGTATAATAAATGTGATCAGTAACAAATTCAGAAGTGGGATTGATAAATAACTGATTATGTATCAAAACACGCTCCCAAATAAATCAGGGACTTAAACGTATACGAATTAATAGTTGTCAATTAAAAAGGTAGCTGGAACTTCTACATTTGTTGACGAAGGTAACTAAAGTCAAGTTGTATTGCCAGCTCCAGAAATTCGAGGCACCGAATATCTTATAGATCCAGGATCGGTCAATGGGGCAACATATCAACTCTATATAACCTGATCAGTTGCAGCTGGCTTTCGAGGTCACCGAATCAAAGTCGACAGTGAGGCGCAAGTTCGAGGCGCGTATCTGGCCAACAAATGACAAGTTTGCTGTTTATTTTGAAGGCATCCCAACTGTAAGTTTCTAAACAAGCAGAAAATCCTAACCAGCCCATAATTACACAATGCCCAATAGATTCCGGGAGTCCAGTTTAATTAATAAGGCTGCCATACTTACCAGCAAACATTGAAATTTGAACTTAAAGAAAAAATGTTCTTTGGCCTCATTGAAAGTTAAGGCATATTTTATGTTTTATATCTAAAACAGAAATAAAAATTTGGTTTAAGTTTATTGTGGTGGCTTACGAAACTATGAGTTGTAATATTGTGCTGGGTAGGGATTATATAAATGCTAGCGACTTCAAATTTAATATGGAATCTTTTAAAATTGTTACTGGGAAGAGTATTGAAACAGAGGTCGAGAAGAATAATAATAATTTTGTATGTAAGAACAGTTTAGGTTCAGAGGGCTTAGAGGAAAACAGGTTAGATACAATATGGTTAGGCGAGAAAAAATTGTTAGATAAAAAAAGTGGAGTCTTCGGAAATGTTAGGTGAGCTAAAATTAACGGCAGGAATATTGGACGATTCTTTTGAAAGGGAAATGTTAGTAATAAACATTTTAGAAAATGAATCTGAAATGATGGGGTACAATATTGGTGATCAGGTTAGTCAATAAGATTAAATAAAACTGATCGAACTACTAAAGACAAATTATGCTCAGGTACGTCGACCGGAAATTCAGAAAATTAAGTCTGAGATAAATATTGTTTCGGAGAGCTCAAAACCGTTTAGGATGCTGTCTTATAGGAAGAAAGAGACATTCAGAAATGGTTATATGAAAACTTCGAAAAGGAAATTATTCAAAGTAGTAGGTAGTAATATGCCTCTCCGATGCCTCTTCATGAAGAAAAAGGTTGGGGAAGTTAGACTATGTATTCAGACGGTTGAATAAAATTAATGCTTAAGACAATTATCAGATTCTTTAATGATGATTTGTTAGATAAATTAGTTGGAAAATCAGTCTTCACTAAATGGGATTAAAAATATGAGCAAGTTTCACGTTTTCGTTAACAAAGAATCAGTGAAGTACACAACCTTTATAACGCCATTAGGGCAATTTGTGCTGTAATATTGTGATGGGTGGGACTTTTATGGTTGCTTGCTACTTAAAAATTTATCTGGAATCGAAAAGAAAACGAAAAACAAGGTATTTTTCAATAATTGTGTGAAAATTAGCAAATTGGAAACCGAGGCGGTATGCCAGCAAAACAGTTTAGATACAGAGTTTAGGTGAGAACAGATTATGTACCGAGTTTTAAAGTGAGAACAGTTTAGGTACATAGATCTTAGGTGAAAACAGTGTAGGTACAGAGAGCTTAGAAGAGAACAATTTAGGTAAAAAGTGTTTGAGAGAGAGAACTTCGGGTACAACGAGTTTAGAAGAGATCACTTTAGGACAAAAATAATATTTATGGAAATTTTAGGAACCAAAAGTTTAGTTTTAGTTTACATGAGGAAAGAGAAGGTACGGAAAATGTTGGTACAGATATATTAGGAGACAAAATTTTATGTATAGAAAAATCTGATATAGAAAAGAGAATCTTCAGAAATGTTCCGTGAACAGAAATCAAAGGCAGGGTATTAGACATAAATTTTAAAAGGGAGATGTTAGACATAAATATTTCATAATCTGAAGAGATGGTTTATAATATTGGTGATAATGTTATTCATACAGATTGAATAAAGCTGATTGAACTGCTAGATTCAAATTATATTTAGCTACTTCAACCAAAAATTAAGAAAATTTAATAAAAGATAAATATTATTGTGGAGGGCTCAAAACCGAAGGCTATCTTATAGCGAGAAAGCGGTAAAAATTGTTACATTGAATAAATTGTTGAGAACTTGGAAAATATAATTATTCAAAGTAGCAGGTCAATATATTCCTCCGATCCGAAATTATGGCTAAAGACAATTATCGTATCCCATGAATTTATGATTTGTTAGTTGTTGGTTTTAAAAAATGGCTACTTTAACGTTTTCATAAATATAGAATCAGAGAAGTACACATCCATTACGAAGCCGTTCGAGCAAATTAAGCTTTTGCGAAATCAGTTTTTCAGGTATTTCAACAATATGTAAACAATATTTTGTCTGTTATGATTCGAGAAAATAATGTGATATTATATATGGATAACACTTTTATTACAAGTCAGAGTATTGACGAATATTTTTCGACTAATATGGAGGTATTTTGGAGATTAAATTATTTGGAGAATAAATTAGTGCTGAGAATAGATATAAGAAACCTTTCTAGAAAACAGAGTAAAATATTTAGGGTTTCTGATTTCAAATAAAGGCTTAGAATCCGATTATAAGAGACTACATTTTGCTGCATATACTTATACTTAATACTTATATTATAAAACGAAATAAGCCTTTTTATGTTTATCAAATTGAGCACTAATAGCAGATAAAAAACATATTTTAAGTGTGATAGATGGATTCACGAAGTTTGCTAGGATTTTAAAAGAACTATTTTAAAAGAGCTAGTGAATGCTCTTACTGTTGACCAAAGTGTATTACATAAGATCGTGAAAGTTGATTTAAGTCAACGGATTTTTCAAACTTTGTAAACCGAAAAACATAAAGAAAATTTTGGTTTCTGGCATATAATTATATTTATATGACAGGTCACCTTTAGATAATGTCAGTCTTCTAATTTAATTTAAAATGGAAATCGCCTCTTTTACAGTCGAACACTTTAGACGTAGTTTGCTTACTTGATGGTTTATATTGTCAGATTTGCTAAAAATCAAAATGTCAAAATATAAAAGTAAAAAAAATAAGTTTTTTCCTGTTTACTGCACTACAATCTACTCAATTATATAACTTATAGACAAAGTGATTTGCAAAAATTAGAGGATTGGTCTGAAATACGCTGTTACCAGATCAACCAGCTACCTTGGCCTTGATCTCTTTTCGGAATAGGCATATACGAAAACACCATATTCTCTTAAAAGTTACATTATTATTATACCAGAGTAACACTTGATAAACGTACAAAATGGTGGTGCTCATGAGGCCAGTACAGATAGAAAAACGGTTGCACTTACCTATTTTTAGCAAATTACAATACAAATTTAAGAAATTCTTTTTTAATTAAAAACCCACTACAACCCTCACAAATCATAAAAAACGTAAATCGCAGTTTGCGTGAACATATTGATTCGTCTTTTCCTGCCGAATATGTATACCTTATAGGGTCGAATCTCCTGCAAATTTCGGACTAAAGTTATAATTCCCTGCAAGCTTATACATTTTAAAATTATACGAATTTTGATCATTAGATGGGAATAGGCTGACATTTATGTAACAGCTTGAATTTTTCGCACGATATTTTTTATTTTCAAATTAAATACTGCCACAATGAATTATGACTCGTTGAACTACAAGAGTACATCAAAAGGAAGACAAGAAAGTACAATCAAAAACCTTAAGCTTTCAAACAAATGCCTCCATACCAACGGGTCCAAGTAAGCAGTATTTGTGACACTTATTGATTGTGCACAGTGGTCGCGAAAGCCTTTTTTAAAACCGTAAGCCCCAAAAGTAAATTACAAACTAAAACTAGAGCAGTAATACAAAATAGTACATAAATAGTACATATACAAAGTATATTCGGCAAAAAAATCTCGAAATAGGTTCGAATAAGGATTGTTGAGATTACTATTGATTAAATTTCTTACAATTCAGAATGCTATAATCGAGGGTGCTCGACTGTGAGATACCCGGTACACAAATCATCATCAGTGTCACGCCTAGCCCACATGGCCTTAAGCACGAATCTTCTCCACGTACCGCTGGTAAAATAGAGAAAATTTCGAAACCAATTCTGTCACAAATTGTCACAGTGCCACAGAACTCCAAGCGACTTTATTTTATTAGTTTCACCAACATTTTCGGACTTGGTTTGTTTAGCAACTTTTTCAATTTTATCATTGCAAAAAAACAGGCTTTTAGAGGTTTTCTGATTTAATTTAAATTATTTAAATAATTTATAAAATAAATTATTTTGTATAGCTAATAAAAAAGAAATAAAAATTTAAATTATTGTAAATTGAATTCATTAATATTGTAAATAATGTCTTCAGCGAAATTGTTTGATTATCTCTGGCGAGAGAGAATCAAAAAAGATACTATGTAGCGAAGGCTTCTCAAATGCGCATCTGATCTCTTTTTAGAAGCAGACGTGGTTTTTCGAATTCAACTTCATAAAAAAAAAACAAGAAAAGAAGTTCCATATATGAATTTTCTAAAACATTACTTAAAATTTAACAGTGCCAAAAGTGGCCCCCTCCGATATTCCAAAATGGACTAGAATCGGACACCAGAGATTTGCAAGTGGGACCATTCCGCGGAAATTAATGTGGAAATTGGATGTGGTTTTACTTAAATGATTATTTTGATGTGGGTTAATAATAAGTACAACCACAATTAGGAAGAAGTAAAGTTTTTATTATATTAAGTATATAAATATAAATTTGTGACAATAAATAAATAATAATGGGAAAATAATGTGTGATTTTGATTTTGAATTGGAGCGAAAACGATTTTTTTTAGCACCAATTGGATTAGGAATATCAGACTATAGTTTTCTTGTACTTTTTTCATGGGGGAAGTAGTGGACGTGGGTACATTTTTAAACCAAATTGATCTGCATGCTAAAGAAAAGAATGAGAGCTGCTTTTCCAAATGAACAGACTTTCAGACAGACGGACAGACGAATCTAGCTAAATACCCCCGCCTTGTATTGCCAATCAAGAAATTATATAGTTTATGGGGATGGAGATGCCTTCCTCAGCCTGTTATATATGAAGTACTTATACATATATATAAATATGTTACAAAGTATTATGACTTAGTGGTTTATGGTTTTATAAATGAGTGGCAGCAGCAATGTTGTAAAGGGTAGTAAAATCTATATACATAAATGTGTAAGCCTCTTTTTATACCGTTGGCTCTTCGACTTGGTTTAATGCTTACATTAAAAAGTACGTAAAATTTGAAAGCCTTTTAGTCGAAGTAGTGAGTTCTCCACTTGCGATAGTATAGTAAGTGATTCGACTTCTGCTCGGAGTCGCTTTTTTTTTCGATAATTTTTTTAAGACCTTGCACTTCTTTCTAGCATTTTTTTTGTTTTTATTTCAAAGACTTATATACAGGTACAATATACGTTTACAAATCTCGTTCCAAACCAGATAGAAAGTTTGCTTTTATACATTCCATATTGTTTTTACACCGGCGAAGCCGCTGGGGGATTGCTAGTCCAATAGATAAATATAAAAGTAAAAAAAAAAAATTTTGCAAAAAAAACTTTTTTTCGATCACTGTGCACTGCACAACAATCTATTCAATTATACGACTTATAGAAAAAATGATTTGCAAAAAGTTGAGGATTTGTCTGGAATACGCTGTTACCAGATCAGAGCTACCTTGACCTGCTTTCGGGATAGGTATATACGAAAACACCGTATTTTCTAAATAGTTATTCAATACCAGAGTCACACTTGATATCCATACCAAATGGTAGTGCGCAAGAGGTCAGTACAGGTAGAAAAACGGTTGCACGTACATAATTTTGGCAAATTACAATAAACATTTATGAACTTAAGTTTAACGAAGCACGTGAAGTTTTACATCATATTAAGCCAATCTCTTAATTCTTGATTCCGATATAATATAAGCTGTATTAAAAGTTTTATAACACCAAAAAGTAAAAGTTTTTATGTATTATATTATTGATGGACATAATTACTTCATATCATATCCGGTATTCACACGGTGCAATAGTATTATAGCTGAGGATAAAGAGTTATGAAATTGTAGTACACTTGAATTATAAAAGCTAAAAATGCTGCATTTAAAATAGTCAAGTCGGTCGAGAGTTCAAGACCTTTAAGACTTCATAGAATAATCTAAAGTTTGCAACGCAGCAAAGGACTCATTTCGAAGTAAATATATTCCCGATCAGTATCAACAGCCCATTCGATCTAGCTGTCAGTCTGTCTGTCTATCAGATTCAAAGCAAACTAGTTTCTCAACTTAAGCGCTGTGTTATCTGAATAAAAATATTCAAATAGACTTCTTCGTCGGTACGGACCAGGTCAAGCAACTTAAGCATATAGCTGTTTTAGGAAAGATGGTAAAATTAATATAAATAAAATCAAATAATGATAGGATAGAATAGATAACAATAATATATTTCGTTTTGTAAAAACTATTTGGTTTGCATTCTATGACAGCTGCATTGGAACAATACAAAAATTAAGAGAAAATTATATATAAAGCAATTTTGTACGAATTCAGAACTACGATTTTAATTTAGTCATTCAATTGCAAACTTCATGGGTATTTAAGCTTCGGCTTCCCGATGTTAGCTTTATCTCTTTTATCGATTCTGCTCTTTCCAATTGCCCCTTGTATTATAACTCATATAGAAACTCATATAACATTTAAAACGAAAAATAAACAGAAAGCAATGGATTTTAATCGTGCAATCTTCATTTCTGATAGAAGACATTAATATATATGTATATGATTTTGATACTCGTTATTGGAAATAATAAAATAAGATCTGTATACTAAGAAAAGCGGTCAAACGAATAATAAGAAGAGAAGAGAATAAAAAGTCACGCAGTTCGTTTTCTTGTTTTCTGTTTTTACTTGTGTTAGTTATCTTTATTATATAGATTAAGAGGTAGTTCATTTTAATAAGATAACTATAAGATAATTAATTAATTATATAATATAACAAAAATTTTTTTCCATATCTTATATATCGTCATCTTATATACGTCATTAAATATAAATTCTTTTCATTTCAGATTATATAATTTTTTTTTACATTCTTTAAGGCATATTATTTTTTCTTCGGGCAAAGCCGCTGGAGGATTGCTAGTTCAATAGATAGTAAATAAATAATAGTAAATAAACATTTTTTCAAAAAAAAATTGTTTTTGTTATTGAAAATGTGAGAATTTGAAATTAAATATTTAAACTTTTTTTTTGAAATGAATTTAGGATAAAAAAGAAACTATTGGTTTCAGGGGGTCCCCCTCTCTACTTCGATTTGCAAGCGACGTGACTTCATAAGAGCATATTATATAACGAATTTAATCACCTTTATAGCAGAGTATCGGCGAAAGAAATAATTTTGAGGTACTATCTAAAAATTAAAACTTCGAATTATTTTAGAATATTTGGTATTTTTATTAGATTTAGGTTAAGCCGTTTGGTTCCAGGCTGATTGTTTAATAAATCTTAATATTTGTATTACATTTGTTATGATAAAGTATCAGTATTGTTAATATTTTCGCTAATCACAAGAGGGATTTTATGACAACTATAAATCTATTTAACTATATTAGACTTAAACATCCAAAATAAGAACTGGGTTTAGATAGCATTTTCAATATATGTTTTTTATATGATATAATGTCAAATAAGTTAAATAAATCTTTATAAATATATTTATATTTGGGTTCTAATGGTTATTTTAGATAACGGTTCTTAATGGGTAATTTCCACAAGAAAACGGAACAGTTCTTGATCTTTTTCACGATAACTGATAACTGATATATGTTCCCAATGGGCCCTTGTCATTGGATGCTTTCTTTAGGAGCTAAAACAGGAATCGAAACACAAACATTCACAAAGAAATATTCCTTATTTATGCGTTTAGATAGAACTGTTCTAGCATCAAAGAAAAGATACGCTCGCTCTTGCTTCACAACCTGGCGAACTAAATGGAAGAAAGACATATCATATATAAATATATACAATAGACGTTTTCTCCCACGGGAACGGATAGAAGCGAACTTCTTGAAAGCAGTCAGGTTCGACTGGCTTGGCACAAAAAACACTCACGAAGTTTAGGAGTTGTTTTTGCATTCGCTGTGCTCTTCTCTTATACTGATAGTTCAACGCTCTAGAATATTTACAGAATATATAGAACCAGCCAGGCGAAGAGATATCTTACAGATTTATATATACATATATATATATAGCCTACACGCTGTTTTTCAAGACAATTACTATTACTAAAATGTACCCGTTTTATCCGAATTTATAAATACATATTACAATATCTACAACGAATTTTTGCTATGAATGCAAGGGTACGAAATCTTCGGCATCATCTCTTCTTATTTTTGGCATGTGTCAATAATCGCTGAGTTATGCAATCAATATAAATTGATACAATTATGCATAATTTATAATTTGTTGTTTATGTGATTTTATGAAATCATTTTCATAAGCCCACTTTGTATGTAGAATGGTACTTCCCGCATACAAAGGAAAAATATAAGCAAAGTTCGAGCATTCTCGGCATTTCAAGCAGAGACCGGCCGAAGTCATCTCAATGCCTTTATAGCTTACACATTTGGAGTCTTAGTGCTTGGGATTCCGGCCTTAAATTTTTAAGTAAGACTTTATATATTTTCCTTAGTTCTTACTTCTTAAACTACACAGTGTTTGCTGGATCCGGCACACAATTTACAAAAAGTAATTCTTGCTAAACCAAAACCAGATTTCCCAACTATCTACTTCAGCTAAAGCAATTAGTAAGAACGCCCAAAACAGACGAAAATAGCACTAATAAAAATGTAAAGCCCCTGAAATGAGGAGCTCAAGACGAAAAATAAATGCGAAACCAAATTAAGCCGATGCTGAATCAAGAATGCCAGGCGAGAGCTCAAGATCCGTCAGAGCAGCCGGAGCAGGTGAACCCGCCCGCGCCAAGATCAAGATCCGCTTCTCACACAGTTCCGAGCCCCAAAGCGAAAGTGAGCATGCGAGAGCAACGCCAGAGTCACCGCTCGCATCGGCATCGGCATCAGCATCGGCATCAGCATCGGCGCCGGCGTCGGCTTGACGCTGACTTCGGCGCTGGCGTTGACTCATCTGCTGGCGTCAGCTGCCGGCGCGGTTGCGAGTCCCACTTATTTTCTTGCTCGCATCTTCGGCGGCTGAGGTTTCTGAAGCTGACGTAGCCGCTGCCGCCAGATTGTATTGTTGCTGCTCAACTGCTGGCGAATGCGCTGCTGCTGCCGGCATCGGCTGCGGTGACGCCTCGCCAGCTAGCTTTGCTGGGCACATATAAAACAGACGATCTTGGGTAAATATTCACAATCATATTCAAGTTGTTCGTACGTGCGTTAGTTCGAGTCCGAAATATTTTGGATTCTGTCAGTGTAAGAAACCCTCCTGGTAGTACTGTAGTTAGTTGTCGGCTTCACACATAGACTCCCGTATTTAACTTATCCGAGGGCTCCGAGAGCTCCCTAACGACTGACCGGACAGTGATCAAGTGCAATACCAAAGAACACGCAAGGACTCCCAGGAAGCAGGATAAATTGGCAATGCTGCAGCCAAAGAGCTGGTCAAATGATGTGCAGCCATTGTGGCCATTGTAGTTGAAACCAAATTTATTTGCCGGTGATTGATTGATGGATAGTTCCATTGATTCGGTTGCAGTTGTCGCTGCTAAGTGTTTTCCGCGTCCCTACCTCTGTCCGTCCGTCAGCCAGCCCGCCCTCTTGTCAGTATCCACAGCCGTTTCGGGTCTCGGCTTGGATCTGGTTGCATTGTGCATTGTACTTAGTAAGCTGGATACTTATTGTTGGAGATGCAATCTGCGCTTTGCAGCTTTTTGTTTTCTACTGTGTTTTGTTCCAATGTGGCAGATTGCGCAAAGACAGATATTTTATGTTTAATTTATGTGAAAATCTAAAACAACAGCATTTGCATAAAGCCGCCAAAGGTTAATAAAATAACTTTTCGGTCGAGTCCCATACCAGTGAAATGTGTGCCAACGAATGGTTATGAAAGCCCTGGGCAAAATATCTATTTTGATGGAGGTCCATAAATTCTAAGCTCATGAAATAGAAAGTAGAAAATAGCTGGAATTTCTAAGTCGCAAAACAAAATTAATAGTCACTCACTCACTGTCCGAAGAAGTCTCAAATATTTTATGCAAATTTTTTTCGGTAAAAACCAGCAATTTAACTCCATACACCTACATACACACATATGTATGTATATTTAGAAATTAATTTATTTCTTCTATGGATCGGAGCGGATTGCGGCTATTCAACTATTTTTAGCTTTGAGTCACGCATTGGAACGCATCCCGTATTTCGGCTTAAAGATCAATCGGCGAATCGAGCTCAGGCGTCTAGAACAAAGGTGTTCGTTCGCGTTAGGATATAGAATATGGCCACATGCAAATTAGCTTTCTCTTGTGGGGCTGTCCTCTGCAATCAGGTTGACGATTAACGAGCATGGCATCAGTGACTCAGCGAGTCAGAATAAGTTCAGAATAACCCAGCAATTCAGGCACATCCGGATCTGAACGCGCCTAGCCTTAGATAATTCTTAAACGAGTGCCCTGAATAATTTTATTTAAACGAGCAGACAGGCACCAACCTTGAATTACTGCATAAATATTATTGTAAATATTTCTATACAATATAGATTTATCGGTATTAGAAAACTATACGTAGGAAACACAACATAAGCCTAGAATTTAGATTGTCAAACTAGAAGAAACAAGTGGTTGAAAGTGATAATTATTATAATAATATATTAAAAATAATAGTTATTATTATTATTAATATTATTGATAATATTACGTAAGAAAAACAAAACAAGCGGACTTAGAATGTCCAACTATGAGGATCAAGTGGTTGAAAGTGATAATTATAATAATAATATATTAATAATAATAATCAATAATTTTTAATAATTATTATTAATATTATTGATATTATTACGTAGGAAAACTAAATAAGCTTATGACTTCGAATGTCCAACTAGAAGGATNTATTATTAATATTATTGATATTATTACGTAGGAAAACTAAATAAGCTTATGACTTCGAATGTCCAACTAGAAGGATCAAGTGGTAGAAAATGATTGCATAAATAATAACAATAAATTATTACAAAAATAATTATTAATATAATATCTATTATTATACAAAAATTATTATTATTATAATAATTTAATAATATTATGAATATATAATAAATCAATAATATTAATAATAATAATTTGTATTATTGCTTATTTTTATTTTTAATATTATTATTGATTATTATTATTATTAAGTGGCGTTCCATCTGCTACTCGCATCGCTATACTAACAAATGTTTACACTTTGCAACCAATCGGCGATATTCAGTCACTAACACATTTTATTTTTTTCTTCCATCAGGTTCTTAACCCCATCTGAAGAGCAATCTCAAATAAACCACAATGTCACGGTTTCGGGAGCAGCTTGTGTTGGCATTATCCCTAGCAGTGCTAGGGTTAGCCCACTCCGACTACCAGGGCAACATGTTCCTGAACGGTCAGTACCAGACCGGCGTGAAAGAGCACAGGGAGTCGCATCTCTCCGTCAACCCCACATCGAACGTCTTCCTCAACCACGCCATCATCAGTCGGCAAGCCTCGCCCTTCCAGGGTCCAACGTACCTGCCGCCCAAGGAATACCTGAAGTGCGCCGCCGACCAGCAGTGTGTTCGCCAGAGCCAGTGCATAAGGGGCTTCTTCAGCCAGAAGCTGCCCAAGATCCAGGTTTGTGACTGACACTCCTTTGGGGGACTCATGCGGAGTTTTACTCTGCTGAGGAAACTAAGCCATTGTCTACTGCCTAATGGGATTTTGATTTGGGTTTTGCACGGAACACTAAAAGCTTGCCAGCAGTCTCCGGTCCCCCTTCGCGATATTGGGTTAGATCCGTTTCGGCCCAACGGAGGTCTAAAATCAAAAATTAAAAGCCCGAATCGAGCGATAACGCGAAATATATTGCTTTCGATATGTCAGCCTGTTGCTGCCTGCTGTCGTTTTTGGGTTTTGCCTCTCGAGTTGTTTGACACAGTTACCGTTATTTTCCGGTTTGTCATTATCAATGCTATGCAATACCAGCCCACATACATACGTACATGCCGACCAGATCGCCCAGTCGGGCATTTCGTAAATACACTAAGTTCGATCCAAAAACGAGGTTCATGCTTAATTGCCCTTGCCTTTGCGTCCGAAAGAAATTAATGTAAAGTAAAATAAAAGCTGCCGCTGCTTTACATATTTGTTAAGGGGCCGAACTCCAAGCTATTCAGATCAACACTCTAACTGACTTTATTACCTAATTGACAGGGTTTACATATATGACAATGCGGTGGGTTATTAGGAAGAGCATTTTTTCACCCTTGCAGGATATAATTGTGATGAGAAGTTCGTGTTGCATAAATGAACAATTTTCCTACTCAGACAAAATTCCTTTCGGTTGAATAAAATAAAAATAAACAACTATATAGTAAAAATTGGGAATCTGTAATAAGTAGCTGTTACTATACTAACAGTAACTTTGACATATCATTTCGTAAGATTATTTCTTTAAAGTTTCCCTTCTAATATAGCCAGTTAACACTGTAGTTATAATGGCATTAATGTGGCTTTTAAGCCAAATGAATATACGCTGTCCTTAAGGGTACAATCCCAGAGAAATTTGCATTGTCAATTTGATTACGATATTCAATTGTCTATTATACTCTCATTGCTTTGTATTTCTTTTATTTTTTTTTCA
Organism: Drosophila pectinifera; assembly: GCA_008042775.1. NCBI lineage: Eukaryota > Metazoa > Arthropoda > Insecta > Diptera > Drosophilidae > Drosophila > Drosophila pectinifera. The sequence continues at coordinate 126,815 of VNKC01002662.1, forward strand.
CTTTGATTTATGACTTACATATTTTATTTTGAAGTTATTTATGATATTAGGTCTGCAATAATATATGATAATTAAATTAAAAGCAAGACGTGATGCTTGGATGCCGAGATAGTTGTATTAGACAAAATTATTATGGAGCTATATAAGACATTAACATGTATATAAATACATCAAAATTTTGCCAATAATATCATATAATCAGTAATGCGGATCAATCACTTCTCCTGCAGCTATAGTCTTCCGATCTTAAAATATAATTTATTTACTTATATACTGTGCGACCCTAATAAACATAAAATCATGATTTAGAAATGTATGTATATATATGTAGAAATGTAACGAAATACATTGCCTGCTGTAAAAAGAAAAAAAATTGGCAAAGACTTATAGGATCGGAAATGATTCTTTCACTGCATTGAAAACATCTGTCTGAAATTTAAAAAATAGATGAAATTATAGATATAGAAACTCTTTTTTAAATTGATTTTGCTATTGCTGAATAGGGACTATCTAAAGTACCACAACATATTCTTCTTAGTATTTAAAAAATAAATTAAATCTTTTTTTCGATCCGATTATATTGATGGCTAGTGTCTTAAATATTTCAAACCCTTGCAAATATACTTTCACATCGAAATATTAGTAATTAAGGAACGGTGGCTTTTTAATTCTACTTTAATAAGGCACAATTACGTTCAAATCGGCTCTAACTTTCAACCTACTCTCTCAACAAGTTATAATTTGTTCAATGATTTCAATCGAACGTACACCATAATAATTGTAAAATGTGAATAAGGCGTGTTCTCCCACACTTTAATGATGACATCCAGCTGAATATCTGAAAAAGTCAGGTGACGAATAATTTTGCTAAACTTCAAATCATTAGGCAGCAATTTCAAAAATTAACATGAAAAATACCTGTAGAAACTAAAAATGCGTATAATATATAAATATACAGTTGTGGGATCAAATACGGCAGATAGCTGATAAAGATTATTTTACGAAAAAACCCACATACAAAATTCTGTCTAGCTTGAGCAAATATTCGAGACTCACTGAATAATTGTATATAGGAATAATTAGCGAAACGGTTGAAAAGTACGATACCAGTACTGCGCACTCAACCAATTAAAAAACGCAAACAAATCGAAAAACTTTTATATTTCCTTTTCCCATTCCGATGATGCTTAAACCGGTGCTCAATTTGCGTGGCTTTGCTGGGAATTTTTCTAAGTTGTTCCGCCTGCGATAGGTTTATCAACCTGTGAGTCACATTCACAATGTCTACAACAGAGGCAAGCTCCTAATTCGAATACCCAAGACATTGTATAATGAAATGCCACGTATGCGCATTATCATATAGATACGTCTGTATATGTCTAAAAAATTACTCTAGACCCCAATGCCAGATTTAAGCACTTTCAAAAAAATGGAGCTTGGATTGCGATATCCAAAGCCGAAATGATTGCTGAATAAATGTGTCCGTCATATCTAATACCCATTTAGCATGCTCGACTCAGGCTGGCCAAAGCTCTTCATTAGTCAAGGTCGTGCTTTAGAACAATCTTAAAAACATTCAAATGGTCTTCCGATTTTAGCTTTTCTTGTTTTGAGAGACATAAAAGCCAACATAAATAAGAGGAATTGGCCTCTTTAATTTGAAAAATTCAGAGGCTGATTGATATATGGAATGCCAGTTTGGGGAACTGAGCTGCCTTAACTGGTTATCTAATCGCTTTTTCCGTAGCATGATGTCAATTTCTCGGCAGTTGTACATGATGAAGAACTGCTTATTCGATTATTCGAATATTAAACTGCAAAATCGTCAAGGCAACTCCGCCTCCAGCTACTGTTTCGACTTTTGATCTCTGGCCGTAGACTGACGAAGTTATTAATTTGTAATTGTCCACATGCTAAATGCCAGCTGATCACCAGATAGTATTTGGCAGTGCGAGGAAAAAATTAGCAAGATTTCAGCAAAGGTTCGCCAAGACCACGGCGGCAGAGTTCAATGTAAATGCAACAGCATTGGCCATATAATTGCTGGCCATATCCACTGCTGCTGGAGGCGGCATCTGGCAACTTACCAGACAATTTATAGCACATCATTTGTGCAAGTGGCTGACCATTGGTGACCTTTCGGCCAAGACGACAAAAATCCCAATCATTGGCTCTGAGGCGCGACTTTGTGGCGACTGCCTTTGTTTCTCCATTAACTGACGGACTCGAGAATCGTAGAATTAGAATCGTACGATTAAGCCTAAGACTTCTCTCTTATCTTCACCCCCAGAACTGCGATCCGGAAACTGACATCTGCTGCACCTACAAGGCACAGGAGACAACCACAACAACGACCGTCGCTCCAGTTACGCCTGCATCCTGTCCACGCGACTCAGACTGTGTGGCCCCCGAAGATTGCCGCCGTGGGGAAATCAGTGCAATCAACTACGTAAAGAAGCAAGGGGTAAGTTCACAGCCATCATCGAAATGGCAACCAACCTAAGTTGGTAATTTCAGAGATGTGACGAGCACAGACATCATCATTCGCATCATTAGTACATAGAGTTTTCCTACTTAATCGTCTTATGAACCGTACCATAATACCATTAACAAAGTAGCTGCATAATATCGCTTTGATGTTTCAATAGCGAAACCAGTGCCCCAAACAAAGCGACCTCAGTTAATGCAGCTCGGTTCGCCGGAATCGGAATCAGACTCGACCGCAACCATCGTAGCGCGTTTCACAATGCGGCGGAGCATGGGGAAACCCCGATTTAATACCAACACAATCGAGACTCCGACAGCTTATTAGCACACAATTAGTTTTAATCGGTGCTCTAATTTCTCACTGGTGTCTGAGAGTCTCAGAAGAACGACGACTTCTCGGTGCTGTCGGGAATGGTATGATCTCGTTTTGCTGGCGTGGCGACTAGGCTCAGGCCTTGCTTTCCAAAGGGTATGTGAACCAGAGACCTGTACAGAAATGACATTGCCACAGGGCGAAGTATTAATTCGAAGCAGGCTGGTGGTACCGGCAACGAACTTGACGCCATCAGGCACCAATCAAACTGGAATGCGGTTGAGCCTAAAAGTAATGCCTTACTCTCACGCATGCGACCCAAAAAAGTGTTAAATTGGGCCGAACGAAGGAAAAATATGCATAAAAATCTGTATAAATATACGTAGGTAGTAGTAAGAGAGACGCTGAGAGGTAATGAAACGCAGAGAGATCTCAGATTTACAACGGACCTGTGTAATTGCATAAGCCACGGCCGGCAAAACGGGTCGGTTGCGTACACTGCTGATGCATGCAACGCCCGCCTGAAAAAAAACACATCAAGTGAAATATGTAGTTGGACAGACTGCAATGGAACAGATGCATGTTGTCCTCAAGCAAAGTCATTTTGGCTCCTCGACTACTCGATAATATTCCACTATTCAGACAATTGGAGCTGTACAAAGCTCAAGAAGCCATTTTTAAATGTCCCTCATACAATTTCTCCGCCGCTCTGCGGCAATTGCGCAAAACATAAACCGAACTCCTTAGGTTATGCGGTCATTGACGCCAACTGCTTTGGGCCAAAAGCACACTGCAGTACCTTCAAAGGTCGGTAATGACTTTGTTGGTAGTGAAGAAGACAAAGATTCGCGCTAGTTCGAAAGTCATCCAAATTGCGCAATTTACACAACTCTTGCAAACTTAATTCCCACGAATTATTAAAACATTTGTGTTGCTGCACTGTATTCTCAATGCATTAACGCAACATATAAAATGGCTTATATATATATGTTATTTCGACCAGCATTTCCATATAAGTCAATTTAGACAAGACCCTGAAGGCTGCTAGCAGATCCAGCTTGTACTACAAAATCATTTAAAACTGAAGAATTGAATTTTTGTAGAAAGCAAATATATAAATTATAAATCACTTGTGCGATTCAGTTTTTATAGAAATGTGACTGAAACTTTTCCAACTTGTTTCATTTTGCATTTAGTATAGGTACCGTCTATCCTGGCTAATAATTCCTATATATTAACCCTGAAAACGACTGTCATTTTGTTTACCAAATTGCAACGAATAAAGGAAGACATTTCCGACCCTATAAAGTATATATTGTTGATCAGAATTAATAGACAGATCGATGTAGACATCCGAGAAATTGTAATTTACTAGCTCAGATTAAATAATTTGTAAATATGTTTATTTGTGTAGAGCAAAGTTTAAAAATACGTGTGTTCAGTCAATTATGTTATATAATGCCATCGGATTCTTTTCTTGATAAGAAAACATTCTTTGATTTTTGATCGGGAAATTGTGAAAAGTTCGGTTACGAATCGAGAAAAATATTTTCGATTTCTATGTTCATTCTTAATTTTCTGGGTGTACTATTTCGTCCGATTTGGAGAAACTAGAATATTTTATGTTTTTATAATATTTGCTCTCTAATTATAGGGTATACAACATACATTTTAAAATTTAAAATTTAAAATACGTTTTAAAATTTTGTGATACAGCTGAACAGTAACCAAATTACCTGTAAGAGTTTATAAATGCGTTAAAAATGAATTTCTTTCTTCTTATCCCCTGAGATGCAAAACTATAATGGATTTGGAAGCTGATTAATGATATACATATTGTAATTACACTAAAAACATATTTAGTTTTAACCAGTCTTCCGCCTTACTGCCGTTTTGACAGCAAAAAGCTGTAATAACGCAGAGCCCCAAACCACGCACGCAAACTCGGAGTAAACAGACCACATCGAGCACCTCGACAAGCAGCGACACTCAAGCAGTGGATTCAAGGTCTAGGTCGAGCCTGAGGCCAGTGTAAGGGGGAGCGAATCGTTGACGGAAAGTCGTTGACAGTGCTTAAGATTTATTCATACAAAGACCCAGTGTTCAGATGCGCTTAGTTTGGTTTCCTTTTGCTTAATGCGTATTTTATGACCGTTTTTATTGTTAAAGGTTCATTCTCTTAGTCTGCCGTTAATCGACAGCGATTTGTGAAATACAATGTCAATGGCTAGGGCGCATACTGGCGCAAACTGACAAAATAAACAAAAAAATACAAAATACAGTTATGTTGCTTAGATATCGAAAAAGTTGGTGTGCCATTTTTAATTAATATTTAATAATCAGTTAGCTTAGTAATTCAATTTGGCCCCGGAATAATGATAAAGCTATAATCTTGTCACAATGCTCAGTTTGGATGTAAAGATTATAACAATTGAATTAAATAAAAGAAAGAGTATACTAACGTTGGTTAAATATAAGATCATCTATTGAATATAATTATAATAGGATTCGATATGCTTAAATTAAATCCATTTTTCGTTTGTATTCAAATTTTTGTCGCTACATAAGGCATATTTTCGATTTTTGCTCCACTGTGTGACGTCGTTATAATTTAAATGCCTTTGGTGTCTTGCTTAGATGACACATTGCCGACTCGTCTTTAGTAATTATTTATTTGTATTTTTATTTCTGCATTACCACATACATATCTAGTTTGCTCGTAAATGTTCGATTTTACAGTCAAACCCCTGGCCCTAATGATTATGCATAAATTGAATCGCAATAGGCACAACCAAAAGCCTAAACTCCTGCATGCACTCGATCTTCAGAAACTCCATTGGCTTTTAGATACTTCTTCAACTCCTTAGCGGCTCAACTCGTTTCTTGGCTCGACTTGGCTCGGACCACTCGAACTACGGCAAAGAAACTGACCACTTTATAGGCATATAAATTGTGGGCAGAAAAAGCGAAGAGCACGACTGGAGAACTTAGTGGCGTATTAATGCAGTCGTAAAAATAATTTCATGTTTGCTATGAAGCATTTGTGTCGTAAATTCCGCCGCTTCAAATAGCTTTGTGGCTTGACCTTTTCCCCAAGCTTCGGCAGCCCGTGCCCATGAGTATACATGCAATCCAAATGGATGTTATATCTCTCACAGGAGTCACTTGCTTTAACTTATTTAGGCCTCCATCAGGGTCAGACTTAGAAAAATATTGTCAATATGTTATTATAATAAATATTATTTAATTTATTAATGGTGGGTGAGCTTTCTTTTAGATAACATATATAGTTTATTACATTTGGGGATTAGGAGGGGTGGCCACCTCTACTTCCTCCAAGTCCGCCACTGGCCTCCGCTGAACTTGGTAAAGGCTCGAAATAAACATTTTATAAATATATGCTATGCGCTTTTAGTAATTGCAACATTATTAAAAAATTGCGCCAGACAATCTATGAGGCATTACAAAACAAAATGAACAACTTGTCTTGTATGGCCAACAACAACATTTATTAAAAGCATTTTGGAGTCTCCTCGCTAGGTTGCTGCTGGTGATTACATATTTTAGCTGTCGCTGGTACACAAGTAGCTTGTGATTTTTGTTGTCGAAGTTGTTATCTTGGCGTAAGATGATTGATCATAAGGTATGCAATGACCAGGGGCGAGCCCAAGTGATCGCCGTTCGAGTGAAGACCGGGTGCCGAGGGGGGTGTAAGGGGGAAGTTTTGCAGGTACTGGGCCTGCTTCCTCAGCCGGTTGTCATTGATCAAAATTATATGCCGTTCTCCGTCCCGCTTTCTCTCTGGGCCATCTTTATTGATAACATTTATTACATAAAGCTTAAGCTAACCGCTGGCCTCAGCGAGTGATGTCTACATTAAGATAACCATTGATTAACATTTAATTGATGAAAATTATAGCAGAGGGTCACCAGCTTTGCCTAATGACAACGTTAAAAAATAAAATAAACTAGAAGGACAAATAATATGCAGTTGTGGTCTTAAATTAGGCCATGATAGGTCGTTGATCAGTGTGAGAGCCCAGTTCAGGTAGAGTATTTATTCGGATTAACTGCATTAATTGATCATTCCGTTCTCAGATAATTTGGGTCCACGGTTGCTTTGCTTAATTTTTAACAAATGAGCACATTAAATCGCTATTAAATAAAATGGCAGCTGCGCCCCCGGAATTATGAGTTACAAATTGCGCGAAACAATAAGCCCATGGCCAAGTCCCGTTGACATCTCGACAGGGGACCACTCTGAGCTAGAGACTCAAGTTAAATTGTACAACTTGTCCGGAATAAGAGAGTCTCAGCTATAGCACAGCAACAACACAGCAACTTCAAAAAGTCTGTGGGGTTTTTGGTTAATTTAATTCTTTTGTGGGCGCGCTGGTACTGATGATTATCGCTGTGATTGCGTAAGCTAGCAGCCACTCAGTTTTGGCAAACGGAACTTGAGTAATACTTGAGCGCCACTGAAAAATATGCAAATGATTTCGAACGTGTAAACCCAGCACAGTCATTATGTTTTCACAGCTATTAAGACTATACTTGCGTATTGTTTTAAAAATTATAAATATATTCATCCGAACATAAGAACATATGAATATGTATACATAAATATATAACCGTTAACTTGTCGTCACTCCACTGATTTCCGTTGTACGTAGGTATTATGAAACCTATAAATAGTTTTATGAAAATGCTTAAGCATGTCTTCCACAAAGAGTCGTCGTCGTATTCGATTCAATACTCAGTCATCATTTGGTCGACCATGACCGTGGGTGCAGTGCAGCCATGGCCAGAAGCCGCAAGAGCACCCCCACGATTGTTGACTTTTTCAATGAACATTAGACTCGCCTGGTAAACTTTATTCAGCCTCTCCAGTCACAGCCACATCTGTTACAGTGTCTGTGCCTTCACTGAGTGCAGCACAGCGGCGGCGGGGCTAGGACACAGTTCACAGAGTCCGCCCGGAGTGTCGTATTGCACCATGAAACTGCACATTTCTCGATTGCAATTAAAGCCAAGCGCAAAAACCATTGACAGCCAGCATTGGCCGTTTTAATGACCAGGTAGCATTGCCAGTCAAATGGCCCCATCCCTCGGAGTAATTTGATGCGCTTGCACATGGCCTACGAAAAGAGACCACAACAAGATTTCTCGCCAGACAGGTACATAGGTAAATGCTACGACGCTAGGCTGGAGTTTATATAGTATGTTAGTGTTATTTTAGTTTTAAGATCCACTGCTTTTGCACTCTCATCTTACTCGACCCCTCGCTTTTCGTTTCTCTTATAGCCCAACCAATGTTACGCACCTGATGTGTGCTGCCGAATGCCATCGACCACGTTAACCGAGGACGGCTACATCTTTAACCTACCGGAAAAGCATTTCCCGTTGCCCACGAATCCTACGGTGCCTGCCCTACGCACCACCCAAGCAGCATACCGCCCGCAGCCCTCAACTGCGGCGCCAATCACGCGACCCACAAACGAGTATCTGCCGCCAGCCCAGACATCCCAGCGACCCATATACCAGTTCACCCAAACCACCCGGCGTGCGGTCTACCAGCCGCCCCCTACAACTCAACGCGCCGTGACCCTACCACCCCAAACCCAACCCGCCTATCGTCCTCAGCCGACTCAGCCACAGCAACGTCCCAAGACTACGCGCCGCCCTACCAATGAATATCTGCCGCCAGTGTCGGCCAACGAGATTCCACGCTATGAGCCCGATCGCGTTCCGCAGCCCTCTAATGAGAAGCCAGTCTACCGCGGAGAAGACCAGCTATCGCCTCAAATCTTCCCCACCCCCCAGCCCGGCAACGTGCCCAAACACTATGCTAAGTGTGCTTCCGCCCTCGTTTGTACTTCCGAAAATTACTGTAATGCCATCGGCGTACTCTCCGAAACTCCGGTCGAGTTGTCCCCCATGGAGGCTGCCTTCCGAGTGCCGCTGACCGACTGCCTTCAGCCCGAGAATGGAGCGGCTGGAAAGTGCTGCCGCGACCCCAACTATGTGGACCCTTGGCCTGTCAACCTAGCCGGAGTTTGCGCTACCAGAAATAAGCGGTAGGAAGGAGAAAATGGGTTATTTGGCCATGCTGAACAGAAATTATTAATACCCTCCCTCTGTTGCCATTTGCAGCACAAAGCCCACTGGAGTCAAGGATCTAGACGCAAACTTTGCTGAGATCCCCTGGCAGGCCATGATCTTGCGCGAATCAAGTAAAACGCTGCTCTGCGGCGGTGCCATCATTGGAGACGAGTTTGTCTTAACCACCGCCAGCTGCGTGAATGGGTAAATATTGATGTCTTCAAACTTTTTACACAGGTTCAATAATATAACACAATTACAATTTAGCCTACCAGTTAACGACATCCGCATCAAGGCAGGCGAGTGGGAACTGGGCAGCACCAACGAGCCCCTGCCTTTTCAGCTGACCGGCGCCAAGACTATCGATGTCCACCCCTCCTATGATCCGACAACCAAATCCAACAACCTGGCCATAATCCGTCTGGAGAAGCGTCTGGAGTTCGCCACCCACATACAACCGATCTGCATCAGTGACGAAGATCCAAAACCATCCGAACAGTGTGCCACATCCGGCTGGGGCAAGCAGGCGTTGTCAAGTAAGTCCAACTTCCTCACCCAAGAATTTAAAACTCACCCATACACATCTCTATAGTCCATGAAGAAGGCGCCATCATGCACGTTACCGACACATCGGCACAACAGCGCAGCGACTGCAACGCCGACGGCACCGGCGTGTGCAGCGCCACCAAGTTCGACGCCTGCCAGTTTGACGAGGGTAGTGCGCTAGCTTGTGGCAGCGGCTCCAACGTCCGCCTAAAGGGCATCTTCGCCAGCGAAAACGCCTGCGGCGAGGGCCAGACGGTACTCTTTGCCAAGCCCGATATCAAATGGATAAACACGGCGTTCGCTGACAGAAACAAACCTCTGCTGCTGAAGCGTTTTTAAGATAACCTGGCCACCGAGGAAGGGAGAGATTCGGACGACAAAGGAGCGCAAATTGTCAATTGTAAGATGATGTAAATAGTTGAACGTGAAACTATCAATATTTATTCCAACACCTCAAATAGAATGGTAGTTATGCCACAGTCATGTTTGTGACACACCTTATATTCGGATGTAATATATATAGATAGCTCGAATTCGGCTAAAATTGTAAAATACTTGATTTATAGTAAGCTTTAGATTCTTCAAATGACTTTTTTGGGGCACATGATGCAACTCATTTACAATGATTTTGAGATTATATGAATATCACAGGTCGACAAAACTTTTACTTTATTTGCATGATGGAACAAATTCAGATATGGACAACATTATTTCAGGATAATTAGCTTATAATCTTCAGCATGTTTTTGTTTGCCTACCTGTGTATTTAGTTAAAACACTCTACAAAGTAAGTCTAAAAAAGTGTACACTTTTCAGGCATAATTACGATGCTACACCTGCCATTTGCGCTACCACATCTCAGCTGCTACATCTACAAATATTATTACTTTTATTTGAAAGCTTTTCCTATCACGTAAATCAAGTATCTATATGATTATACAATAAACACATGTTGTATAAAGTGTCTACATGTCTAAATTTAGTTTGTAATTTAATTAAATAAAAAAAAATTATTTAGATTTATCAATATTTTATTTTTGTACTCGGTGTTTCGTGGTTTTGAATTTGTATATATTTGGTAAACTAGACTTTTCTTATTTATAATAAATTTTGAGACTTTTTTAAAAAGGAAAAAATCAAAAGCAAATCAAAAGGATGCAGCAATCTTGGCCTCTAAATTTAGCATTATATTATAAATAAAACAAATAGGAATGCTACAGCTCCAAGTTAAAAAGGATTCTGAATTTTTGTGTTTATGTTTATGAAAGTCTTTAATTATTTAGTGCGAAAGGCAAACAAAAAATATAAACACAATTTGTTGTTTCAAACAGACAGTCGGACAGAAGAACTTGTCTAAATCGACGCGGTGTCGCTGATCAAGAATATATGTGGTCGGAAAAGCCTCTTTCTGCCTGTTACATACATTCTCGGTTGGCACTAAGCTATAATACCCTTGTAAGCTATGGGTACCTGGAACCAGTAATAACAAGAGAGAAGCTACTGTCGATTGTTAATGACAGTCAGATACCCAAAACATTGTGGGTGAAATTGGCATGGCTAACTCACCTCATATTATAAAAATCTTGACAAATGAAGATAATTGTTGCTACATGTTAAGAACACCAAAGTAAGAAAAATATTACTAGGCACATGTTTACCGACACTCATTGAAGCTGCCAACACAAAATTAGATGTTGCAGAAGTTTAGCTTATACAGAACCCATTTTTTCTAATAACTCTAATTTTTATCCGTCGATTACACTCATAGTCATTGAGCACGTCCGCACAAATGTATTTCTTTCATATCTATTTACTTTAAGCCGAAAATCACGACAATAGCTTAGTTATAGATTTTCATGGGCTTCGAGGGCGAAAGTGCAACAGATTAGAATGTTATCACCAAATTTGGTAGCTCTAGCTCTTATAGTCTCTGAGATCTGTTGTTTCACACGAACATGACTAAATTGACTGGGCGCTGATCAAGAATATATATACTTTATACTTTTCTTTGAAATCTTATTTCATTTGCTTATTTAGGTATTGTCCTTTGTATGAAATTGATAAAAAACTCGTTCGATCGCAGTCAACAAATGAAAACTTTTGGCGCGAGCTAGCACAATGTAATGCGATCTGCTATTACTTTTACACCCACTTGTTCCTCTCCATTCCAAAGAGAAAAAAACAATTTTATTGGTAACATTTTTTAGATGTCTGAGTGCCAGGTTTGCGTTACCTTTGCAGAATCGGTGTGTGTTGAAATCCAGAAAATCCGATAAAATTTTCGTCTTTTAAAATTTTATTTATTTTCTTGCTTAGTTTTTCTTCAATTTTTTCAATCACTACGTTTCATTTCAGTTCTGGAAAATTAAGGACTGCAAAAAAATTGTTTAAAGAGAATTTTGTTATTTTTTGTAATTTCTAGCGCTCGCTCTTTCTGTTTTGCAGTCTTGGCAGCATTTTATTGTCATCCGTGGTCGAAACATTCATACGTTATGCGATAGTCGCAAGATCATTATGTTAAGATGGTTGCGATCCAGGGGTCTAAGTCCCATTGTATTGCGATCTTGCAATACAGATACATAGAATTTTTATTTTTATTTTTATATCACATTCTTATTTAGTTGTCTTCTTTTTTATTCTTATGATACATTTTATAAAGACTCACCAAAACTCTCTTAATCACCGTCAACGAATGAAAATTTTTTGGTCCGAGCTAACACATTCTGCAGTCCTTTTCACACACACTTCTTCATCTCAATTCCAATACAAAAGCGAATTTTTCTAAACTTTTTACTGTGGCATCTTTTCGGTCTCTTTTCTGGAAGCTGGGCTAGAGTGAAGTTAAACTTTTTTAAAATATACAACTAATAATACGCCTGAAAGAGATTACTGCCATTGATTAGTGATAATAGTGCTTTATTTATCGTTGGTAAGCTTTTCTCAACCGCCTTTGTTTAATAAAGCATCCCGAAAATAATATCTGTGCTCCCGTCCGTCCGACAAATAAATAATTTGAGATTACACACATAGGATTCTTATTGTCCGCACAGACATCGATTTCCGGTCTCGTGTTTTTGTGCATACATAGCTATGGCGTTGCGAGTCCCCGCCTGCAGCCGGACCACTCGCCGCTCGCCGCTCGCAACGAGAAGGTGCGATCTACCCTTCTCTGCTGCAGGCAAAGAGCAGATCGATGGGCACCTCGATTTGGTATCCTCTCCTTTTTCTTCTTCTTTACTGCTAGCAAGGTGCAGCTCATGGAGCACCGTTTCTTCTTCCTCCTCCGTCGCTAGCGAGAGGCAGGCCGCTGCTGTTTTCGGATTGGCGCGTCTTCTTCTTCTTCAGCATCGGCCTCAGCGAGAACTAGTTTGCAGCGACTGGTTCTCGACGTTTTCAGTGCTGCTGTGCCCTGTGCATAGATCTACGTATTCATAATTAAGTATCAGTAGTTTTAATTAATTTTTAATGTATTCAAGATAATATACTTATAATTCTTTATGATTCCGATTTAGGATATTTTGTGGGATGATATATATATATCTGCCTTTACTCCATTTAAATTAAAATCTACAGCTACACAATCATCAGGTCATTAGGTTTGCTGACCTTGAGGGATTCCCCGTAAGTACGGCAAAGCCCTGAATATATTAACAGAAACACCTAAATATATATATACTTGCCAGAACGCCCACTTCTTTTGATAAAATAACCTCAATTCATTAAATTTAAATGTAATTTCCTCTTATTGGTGTTAACCAATCTTAATTTATTCCTATTAAAAAACAAATTGTCGGATAATCGTGAATAATCTTTATGTAGAGTGAGCCTTAATCCAACTTAAATCCAAATGTAAGGACAAATTTAATTTATTTCATTACCTTTTCCTTTTTCTTTCTTCATATTAGTCTTATATAAACCAAAATCTTGAAGTAATCTGAATTCTTAAAGAGCACCTTTGGGTACGTAGAGCAGAGGTTGCATATCGGTGGAATCTGAATAGCCTTCGATAGGTAAACTTCTTGTCTGATTCTTAACCGATTGCCTTCCCTATTTTTCGTCTCTCGTCACTCTGTCTACAATTATTTGTACTGCGACACTCTTGTTCAATCTTATCTCCAAAACAAACATCTTCCCTGAGTCTGCGTATCAAAAGTAGGCAGAGTCGACTGGTGACGCTGATCAAGACTATATATACTTTACAGAAGGAAACCCTTTTCTGCCTGTTACATACATTATCGGTTGGCACTAAGTTATAATACCTAAGTTATGTACCCTATGAGTACCGGGTATAATCACTTGAGGTGAACCCACTTGATCTTGTAAATAGATGACTTGACGACCAATTAATGCCATGAGAACGAAAGAAAGCAAGAACAATGAACTCTACAAATATGAATTTATGCATGCACCATGATATCACATAAAACACTACGACTAATGTGTTCAAATTTTCGAAGTGGGTTCATATAAAATAGAGTGTTATCGACAGTGAGTCCCATTACCCAAAGCATTGTAGATGAAATTAAGAGGCACATGCATAGCTATGCCAATTCACTTTGTCTAATTATGCTCTAATTTATGAAAATCTTGAAACTGTTGACAAAAGTTGCAAGAAACATGTTGAGCAGCACCCATTGCACCTGCCAACACAAATGTACATGTTGCAGAGTTTAGCATATACAGAAACATTTCTTTTAATATCATTTTTAATTCCATAACATATATAAGACTGACAATGTGTTTTTTGAGGCTAGATAAGACATTATCTCAATGAAACACACTGCTTATTTGGGGATGACTCCTCCTTGACTAGGCAGACGAATTATATGTATAAAATTGCTTTCCAACAGTTAGTTAACAAATCTCTAGTTACAGTGGCATATTATTTGGTAAAACAACTTATTTGGTTAGTAAAAATAATTTGGATTTTGATTAATATCATTTCCAAACAATTGTCAAGGAGTAACTAAAATTTGGAGAGCTTCTTTCAAGCTACGAACGTTCTTGCTACTCGGACTTCTTGTCTTCTGGTTTCTTTTTTTCTCTGATTTGCTCCTTTGACTTTTTGTCTTCCGTGTTCTGGTCCACTGACTTTTCATCCTCGCCACCTGCTGATAGAAGATAGAAGACGATCCAAACGATAAGGAAGTGAAACCATAGTAATTAACTACGACATAAACCAGCCTGTAGATGTCAGAGTTGTTGAGAACGTCACCCCACTTGGGCAGAACTACGTTGGTGTAGCGGGTAATTTGCTTTTCCGTGCTTACGACCATGTACAAAGGTCATGAAGTATCCGCTGTGGTACCCATGCCATAAAGCGAGAAAACCCAAAGCCGCGCCGTAGCTGATCGTGCGATTGTTCAGGAGTTTAAGGCGTTTGTAGATGTACTGTCCCACCCACTGATTTGTATTTACATTGAAACTCTGCACGTAGTGTTACATCGTGTTTCCGGTTCAATCTGGGTCGCCGATCTTTTTCTCTCCCTTATAAGATAACCCAATGTTTATGAGGGCTACTTCGTTAAGCAGCTAGCAAGAGATATACTTGTACAGGCTGAACTTTGCCCAGAAGCATAGAAAATATATTCTCGTGATGAACGACTTCTCCGCAAACTCGGGGGTGAGGAAGTAAGAGTCGGGGTGATAGTGTAGCCCACTTAACACACGACTAGGTAGAAGGCGCCCGGTCCGAGGCGACGAATACCGTTCAATCGCTGGCCTAAGCGTTCAAGGTATGGCATAAGACTGGCTTGTGTTCAAATCCTACATAATACAAAAAAAAAAATGCATTAACTTATTTAGTTTTCTCCTATTATTTAAAGTTGCGGAATGCAAAATAATTTAACAAAGTGAATTTTGTTACTTTATTTACACAAATTAATCATATCCATCATCAATACCTCTATTACATTGAACGATGCATCTATTTTAAAACTAGTAAGAGCCGCTGGTAGCTTCTATTCCACACAGTTATTCTTCTATTACCACGTCAATTTCCAGTACATTATAGAAAGGGGTATCTAAAGACTTACAAGTCTCCAGCCACGGTAAGTATTGACTAGCGGTGGTTTTCTTGACTTTAATGTTGCTCAATGTTTGATCGCTGGGGATGGCAATTCACGGCAACAAAATGTATTATGAATTATTTTGTGTTAATGTGACTATTTATAGTAATTTGATATTAGAATATTTTTTAATCATATTATATTTTGGAGTCACTCTTATCTCACCTCCTTAAGATTTATGTTTTGGTAGTTTTAATCAGTTTAAATCGAATTGCAAATGTTTCGGTAATTTTAATACCCGGGTACAAGGTTATTTTAACTTAGGGCCAACCGATAATGTATGTAACAGGCAGAAGAACAAGGAGGCATATCCTTAATCAGAATCAACAGCGGAGTCGATTTAGCCATGTCCGTCTGTTCGCTTTTCTGCCTGTCCGTCTTTCCGTTTGTCCGTCCGTCTGTCCATCCGTGTGAGCAACAGATCTCAGAGACTATAAGAGCTAGAGCCATCGAATTTGGACAATATCCAAATCAAGTTTTTTTTTTATTTTCATATTTAAGGGAAAAACTAAATAAAGTTGTGAAAAACATCGAAAAAATGTAAGTCTTTATAAAATGTATGAATTTAATAAAAGGAGAATAACTAAATAAGCTGGCTAAATAAAAATGGAAAACCATTTTTTTTTTACTTCTCTGGTAGTGGTTATGGATCTATCTTGTAAAAACCCCTGGACCACAACCAACTTCACATAATCAGCGGCGATTGTCATATTACGAATGCATGTTTCAATACATGCATGTTTGACAATACATCCATGTTTGACAATACAATTTCGCCAAGACTGCAGAACAGAAAGATCGTTTGCTCAATATTACAAAAGCTAACAAAATTTGTGTGAAAGAGATAACTGATCGCACTAATGGGGATACTCAACATGTTCTTAGCAATATTTGACATTTTCCGTGTTTCTTCAACATTTGTCAAGTTTCTCACCATTTTGAGCATAATTAGACAAATGTAATTAGTGACAGCTTAGTGGAGGAAGCGAGATCAAGTTGGTTATGTACTTCTAATCGAGATTAACTCATCGTAATATTCGATATATATTAGTTTGGTTCTGTGCAGCCACACTACTTCCTCTCCAGTGACGACGTCACAATGTCTGGAAAAGTACTCTTTTCTCTCGTAGGCTTAAACAGGGATCTCGAGTGGAGCGGCCAGAAAGAGGGCTTTATTCGATCGACGGAGACAGCTACTTTCTTGCCTTTGATGTCTAAGGGAAATACTCTGGGTCAGCGAATGGTGGCTGCTTGTCGGCATCAGTCGGAATAAATACGTGGGAACATTGTTATTACTTTAAGAGGGAACATATTTATTTAATTTTTCGCATTTATTCGCCAAAACTAACAATAAGAGAGACAGAAGCCGGGCTTGCATCGATGTTTTCGAAAAATTCGTTCAGAAAGCGTAATGATGTACCTCCCTAATGCACGTTCGAGGCATTTGTAGACGACAGGTAGCAGTTCCGGCTAAGGAGTGTTTGGGTGAAACGTTATAGCAGTCTTAAAAAATCTGTGTCATCTTTCGACCATTCCGTTTCACTTCGGGTGACAGACAGTCCTATGGATGTAATCACGACCATAAGTTGATCTAGTTCCTTGAAGAAAGCAGGCTCAAACTGAGTGCCTTGATCGGACGTCAGTGTGAATCTGTCTATCATGGTGAGGCAGGCATCGAAAACGATGGCCAGTTTAACATGATTAAATCTGTCGTTGGGACTTGTAAACTTTCTGGGGTCAGATGATTATGCCGACTTATTTTGGGCCGGTACCATTCAATGATATTTTCCCATATTTCCACTAATACAAATTTTAGCTTGATCTGCTGCAGAGTCGATCTTCCGCTCCGATGCGAAAGGAGTCTATCATTGTTTTAGCAGCCGCAGAGAAGTGGTTTCTTGGAAAAATTTTGAAAGTCCAGGATTTGCTGCTCTTGATTCATTGCTGTAGACTGACAGACTTACGGTCATGACGATTGCACAGAACATGGGAATGCTTCTGCGACTGTGTTGCCATCTTATTTGACGTGAACTGCGAAACTGTGAACTGCGGCCTCTTCAGGCCGTTTCTGTTGCATAAACGTGGGGCTTGTGGTCAGTTTTTATGCAATAGATGCGACCCTCAAGGCAATGCTTGAAGTATTTGATAGCTTTATAAATCGAGAGTAATTCCCGATCGTAAGTTTTGTATATTCTCAGTGTCTCTGAGTTTTTTTTTAGAAAAAACCTATTGATTTCTGTTCTAGTGCGGCTCCAATAGCAACATCAGAGCATCACATACCAGGGCCCGGTTTCTACCGGTTTTGTGACGCATGCTTGCATGCCTTGCAGGCATTTGGAATCCATGGGATCAGGCGCTGGCCCATTTTAACGACATTCGTCAGAAGTTCTGATAGTGGTGCCTGGGTGTGACGAACAGCGCAGGCATCTTCGATAGTAATTGATAATGCCGAGGAATCGGTATTGGATTTCCAAGACGGTACGAAGATGCTTCTCGTTTCTTCAGGTGTATTTGATATGATCAGGTATCGTTTATATAGCAGTAAACGAAATCGACGTCACGAAAAATATCGTCGATAAATCTCTCTCTCTCTCTCTCTCTCTCTTTTCAAATTTTCAGTAATTTCATTTAATTCACTTTACTTGTAAAAATGCTGCTGCTCATCCTCTAGCAATCTTAATTATTTCTTTTTGTATTCCTGCACTAAATTTGTAGGATAAGGTAGATAAATTCTTAATAGGCATTACCAGGCGAATCGATTTAGAAATGTACATTTTCATCTTTTGCACGCAGTTCAAGTTTGTTTCTAAATTCAGTCCTTTACCGCCCACACAAACCATGAAAACCCCTAGAAATAAATATATTTCTTGAGCTCAACTAAGAAATGCCCTGATCCTTGGCGAGTATATACACAAAACTCAAACATATAACCCTATGCACAGTCATTAATTAAACAAAAAATTTAACAACAAGAACGAAAGGATGTGTCGCAAGTAGCACACATGCTTAGAAGTATCAAGGCAATTCGCAAATGTTTCCCGGGTACCCAAAGCATTATGGGTGAAATTGACATGACTAATTCAATTTGTCTAATTATTATCTTACATTATGAAAAACTTGACTAATGTTGCTAGCATGTCCGCACAATTGCATTTATTTAATATGTATTTGCTTTAAACGGAATATCACAACTGTCAGGCGGGCTCCGGTTTTCACTTCCGCAAATTTCTTGCGATTTTCTTTTCAAAAACGGAAGTGGGTGATCCGGTTCCCGCAAAACTCAAATTTCTAGCGAATGGAAAAACGAGCGCGTTTTTCTATGCGAAATGAACCATCGAAGAAAAACAACAGTTGAATCATTGGTCTATTGATGGTTATTCCACACCAACAGTAGATCTATCTATTACGCATTTATTTTATAAAAAAATCTTTTCTAACCCCACTTCGGAATCGGAACATAAAATATTTGCAATCGGCCACAACATCTTGCGATTTGGCTGACACGGCTGCCATACTTTTAAAGAAAACGAAACAACTGGTCGGAAAACTTATAAAATGAAATGGATATTAATATTATTGGGGAAAAGTAAAATTTCATTGTTATTCTACCTCTTAAAAAGGGAATAAAAGTCATTGAGATCACTGGAATTGAAACTGTTTAACGAGTGGCAAACCTTTTGGACCGATAAATAAACAGTTTCTGCCTTTATTTGGCTATAAAACAAATTATTCAAAAATTATTATTGTTTATTATAAAAATGGGTTGGAAAAGTTCTTTGGTATTATTAGGAGGCAAGGGATGCGTTCATACTTTGAGTCAGCTTGGACGTGTTTGTTGACAATGAAATCCATTTGATATACAAGACCGACCAGTTAAATGAAAGATGAGCACTGCTGGAGACATTCATCTGAACGCGATGATTTGAGATGTCTCTCTTCTTCTGTTGGCTTTTGAAATCCGCTGTTATTTTGCCGAAACGGTATAGATTTAATATAGAGTCGGGTCCCTGTATCTCCTGTATCATTAGCAACTAGTCTATTTCCTCACTTCTCTTTCATATATATTTCCTTTTCTCGCGTCTATAACACTTATCATTTAACCCTAACAAGCACGTGCTTGGTATCATAAGGGACACTAGAGTGTACTAACCATAGAGCATCAACGTCCAGAAATTAAATAAAAAACTGCATTTTTACTGCCAACAGTGTCGAATCTAATAGGTGTGGCAATCGCTGGATATTACGTAATATAAGGTATGACCTTGAGATCTGAGTGCCAGGTTCAAATTATAAGATCACCGCGTGTTCAAGTACCGTAAAATCCAAAGAGAGCGCTTTTTGAATTTTTATTTCATTTGCTTACTTAGTTTATCTTATTTTTATTCATTTAATACATTTCATTTCAGTTCTGAGAAAGTTGGGTAATACAAAAAAATACATAAATTGAATTTGGTTATATTTTGAAATTTCGTGCTCATTGTATTTCTGTTCTGCAGTCTTAGCTCCATTTTATTCTTAAACATGGCCGAAACATACATACATTATATATAGCCACTCATTATGTTGCACTGTGGTTTTACAAAATAGATCGGTGGCCAATCAATCAATCAATCAGCGACACGGTCGGCTACAAGCAACTTAGCAGCCTCCAGACAAGCCTGTTTATTTGTTTAATCTATTTACTTTAAAAAGAAAATCACAATTATAACTTTTTATCGTGTTTTTGGTGCTTTTTCGTGGGTGGAATTGGGCGTAGCCAAATTTTGAAACAAAATTGATCTGTGTGCAACGGATTATAATGATGCCACCAAATGGTAGCTCTAGCTCTTATAGTCTCTGAGATCTGTTGAGAATATATATACTTTATGGGGTCGGAGATGCCTCCTTCTACCTGTTACATATATTCTGGGTTGTACCCTATGGGTACCGCGAATAAAAAATTTAACTTAAAACGGGGTGGTTCTGGACATTGGCATAGGTATAAACCGTCCGATTTTAAGCTCCAAAAAAATTTAAATATGCCCATACAAGTGAATTCGCTGAATGAACGTCTTCTTCACCTCTTTCCTGGGATTGCAGCGTACATTGGACTGCTGTTCTCCTACAGGTAGACTCGCTCACAGACAGGCGAACGGAGCTTTATTTCAGACATGTGAACGGAATTCCCTCTATGTTTTTTTGGAACCTCTCGAGCGACATGGTTCAGTGCCTAGTACAAACGGATAGCGTCGACCAAAGAAATAAAAATGGTCATCCAGCCCATTAGTCGTGGTACCCCTTCAGACTCGATCCTCTCCAACAACCTGGCATAGCCTAGTACAAACGGATAGCGTGCGTTGTATGGTTCCGAAATTATCCGGTCATGAATCACAATATCCTGATGTCTACAATTGTTACGCCGCTCCCTTACCCGAATCTCAGCTTCCTCTCTGCTCGAACCTCACGAGAGGCCTGACAATGCCATCGTCGGCCAGAGAAAGCTCTTGATTTTAATTATCCTATCCGACTTATCTTACCTTTTAGAACCTTACAATCGGAATAAAAATTATTTGAAAAAAACCACAAAAAAAAAACAAACTTAGAGTCGATAAAAGAGGTCCTTTGTTATACTAAAGCTCGCATTAGCTCGAGAGATTTATACATTTTCGTACCCGGAATAGAATAGCAATTTGTAACGTCCGTAAGTCTTGTGTCTTCTCTTCTGTTGATGTGCACAGTTATTTCCTGGAATAACTTTACAATGCGAAAATACTGAATAGGGAATGAGTAGAGCTCGATTAACACTGACGATTTTTGTTCCGATTTATGGCATGTTGCAATATTTGCGATGCCTGCAAGCCCAAAGTCAGTGCTCAAAGTGAGCAAAACATTTGATTTTAACCGAATTTTATTCTTGAAATTCTCTGAACAAAGAATTTGATGTTGAGGTCACACATTGAAGCTACAATTTCCCATTTGAAAACACTATTTTTTAGTTTAGCATTTCCATACATGCAGCCGAGAACAACATCCGTTTTGTGTATGTTTGCGATTACATGTTTTTGGCCAATTTAAAAAAATTGTGATATCAATTAAGGCTGTTTTGTGCACCAAGTGCACGAAGTGCTAATAGAATTACGTATTTATTACAAAAAATAATGAAAAGGGTTATTGATTTATAATGATTTGAGTTGAGAAAAAATATAAGTATATTGTGAATTTATTAATTTGTTGGTATTTAAATTGCCTAAAAATGGCAATGGCAATTAAAGTAACTAAATGGAAAACGATTATAGATAATCTTAAATGTGTGCCAAGCTTTAATTAATAATAAATCATAATCATAAATAATAAAATCAAGTATTTATTTTGAAAACAAAGACAGTGTTTTTAAATTGAAAATAATGAAACGGATGATTGATTTTGAATGGTTTAATGTAGAGAAAAGAGATAAATGCTATATTATCAAGGAAGTTTAAATGTATATAATGATTATATTAAATTGGTATTTAAATTGCCCTAAAATGGCAATGATTAAAAGAAAACTATTGAAGAATACCTTAATTAACCATAAATCCTAAACAATAAAAAAAGTATTTTGTTTTCAAATAAAAAACAGAGTGTTTTGAAATTGAAAATAATGAAAAGGATGCTTGATTTCTAATGATTTGATGAAGGAAATTTATATAAATGCTATAATATCAAGGAAATTTAAATGAATATAATGTTTATATAAAATTGTTTGTATTTAAAGAGCTTAACACTGACAATAATTAAACTAAACTAAAAGGAAATGTATTGAAGATAGCCTTAAATGTGTCCAAGCTTTAATATACAATTTAATAATATCGCAACTGAAAAGTGAGAACTTAAATTTAACAGAAACTGAGATTTATAAATAAAAGAAATGCTTCCCTATCGCTATTATTAAAATTAACCTTATATACTTATT
Organism: Drosophila pectinifera; assembly: GCA_008042775.1. Taxonomy (NCBI): domain Eukaryota; kingdom Metazoa; phylum Arthropoda; class Insecta; order Diptera; family Drosophilidae; genus Drosophila; species Drosophila pectinifera. The sequence continues at coordinate 149,262 of VNKC01002662.1, forward strand.
TTAATGTATGTTTATAAATAATTGTATTGTAAAATAATAAATATAATAATGTAAATAAATGAATAATAAATACAATTTACAAAATATTCCCTCACTAAAAAGCATTCATATTATTCTAAAAATATTATTCTATAAATAAAATATTGTTAAATAAATTATATATTTCCAGGCTTAGGCCTCATATTCTAATCCTTAGAGTCCCATAAATTCCTGAAGAGGTTTCTGGAAATGATTTTCGGTAAGCGAATTGTGGCATATCGCTTTGCCTGTCAACATAAATGTCGCCAAGGATCACCAGGATACCCGCAGTGCCTGTGAGCCGTTAAATCAATAGAATTAAACAACCTAAAATAGTATTAACCTTTTTTGCAGCTTAATATGTATTTTATAAGTTTCCTGAAATAATTTAAGTCTTAGATGCTGAATATGTGAAATATGTGTTTTGAGATCACAATATATTATGCTAATTAATAATAAAATGTTGATTAATCTTATTTAAATGTGAAAAAATACATATTATTATTAAACTTGTAGTTTTTTAATAAAGTTTCACTCTGAATTGAAATAAAAATATTAAGGAACTAATAAAAAAACTATAATGGAGTAGTGTGATTGTGAATAAAATTGACATCGCTAATTCATTATGCTCATAAATAAATAATTAAGGTAAAAATTATAAAAACAAATGACCACAAGTTTTGCTACATGTTGAGCAACACCGAAAGCAGACAAATATGCTATCTGCCATCCCTTTCATACACACTTGTTTCTCTCTTCCAATAAAAAAGCGCATTTTTATTGTCAACAGTATTAAAGCTATTTACTGTGGCAGTCGCCACCTGGGTGCCTGCTTCATGTTACTTTTGCGCCCAATCGTAATTAATTTTTTTTTTTAGTTATAGTATTATTTGCTTGCTTACTTTTGCTCAATTTTATATACATACTTAATAAATACTATTTCAATAGTGAAACACAGTCGCTACAGACGACAGACGATAGACGTACAGACTGACGTGGTTAAATCGACTTGGCTGGTGACACTGATCAAGAATATATATATTTTATGGGGTTGGAGATGCCTCCACCTGCCTGTTATATACATTCTCGGTTGGCACTATGTTATAATACCCTTGTACCCCATGGGTACCAGGTATAATAAATACATAATTTATTGCTCTTTTAAATGCATCAAATAAACATTAATAGACCAATAAGTCAACCATTTTTTCTTTTGTAAATAAGAATCGACGTTATGTACAAATGGGCGTTTACTTTTCATTTCGTGCCATTGCGATTTTTAAAACTAAAAGACAAGAAACTTGCGATTGTGATAAACGGAGCCCGCCTGTATATTTGAAAGTGATAATGACTCCTTCTCTGCGATATAACACTGCTAAGTAATATTACCGTTGAAAGGGAATAAAATCATCTTATAGAATAATGGTCTGCACGCGATCCCAAATAGTGGAGATGCACGAAATACGGGTTGTAAATATTATTTCCACTCCACATAACAATTTCAAGAAAAAAGTTTCTTTTACAAAAATGTTCACGAAAAATGCATATGAAATGTATATAAACATAAGATATATGTAAATTAGTGCAGCATTGTGATGTCTCATCGGGTAAATCTTATTCGTCAAACCGTTAGTTTACAACTTTCCAACTTCATGCAGATAGGCGCCAAGCAATTTGGTCTAAAGGAATTAAAGGTTATTAAGGCACAATTAATACAGTCTTTTTTGTCTTACGCCTTCAATGTAATTGTAAATATCAATTTTTTCATTTTGAGAATGAGCGCCGTCATCACAAGCTCCCACAGGCACAAGAATAACATTTTTGCCAGTAGCTTCCTGCAACGTAAGAGTTACTGGAATAGAGCCGCCCTCGCGGGTCATATCCGGGTCCACATTAAAAACATGTTTAATAGCCCGCTTTGCTGCCTCATAATGTGGATGGTTTGGATCCTCAGTCCAGGGCTTTCCAGCGGACAGCATAACAACCTTTAAACAGCATAACAACCTTTAAACATACTTTAGGCAAATAAAAACTTAAAGGAAAACCAAACCTTCATTTTGTTGGGGGAGCCACGTTCAGCCCACTTAGCATTAAGGTATTTAACAACGCATTCTTCTATGTGTTTTGGGTCCTGGTTCGGTACAAGGCGAATTGAGAATTTGCCAATAACTTTTTTCGGTATTACGGTCTTTGCACCTGGCTCATAAAAAGCACCTTCAATCCCATGGATAGACAGGCTTGGATACCGCCATCTGGCTTGGAGCAGTCTTATTTTTTCACTATTATGGGGCAACTCTTCAACACCGATGTCTTTTCTAAATCAAGAATAAAAAGATTAACGAAATTTATAGCATCTATTTATAGATAAGATTAACTCACTTGTACTCAGCAACTTCAAAATCTATATTCTCGTAAATTGATTGCTCGTTTATTAGTAGAGGTGCCACCTTAAAAATGTGAAAAAATTTTGTTAGCAACAAGATTTTTGGTTATCTTAGCGGACTACTCACGTCGCGATCCACGTCAGGTATAAGGATCTTAGTGTCCTTGTCGACAAGAACACTGAGCAAGTGACACAGATCCGGCATTGCCTCGTGAACAGTACCTCCAAAAACTCCACTGTGCAAGTCTTTGTTAGAACATTCAACCTCCACTTGGAAGTAGGCAAGCCCGCGGAGACCGTAAGTCAAACAGGGACGCTTCTTTCCCAGCCAGTAGTTGTCAGAAATACATACATAGTCTACGTCTGATAGGAAGTCGTTCTTGCGCTCCATCAAAAGGTCGTCGAGGCCCTCGCTGCCGCTTTCTTCCATCCCTTCGAATACGAATTTTACATTGACTGGCAGGGGAATGTTTAGCTTTTGGTAAGCCTCAATGGCATGTATCCAGCACAGCACAGGTCCCTTGTCGTCGGAAGCGCCGCGACCAAACAACTTTCCTTCGATCTCTGTAAGCACGAAAGGGTCAGTGTTCCAGCCATCTTCCTTTAGGGCAGGCTGTACATCCAAATGTCCGTAGACGAGCACCGTTTTTTTAGAGACATCCTTGCCAAGAGTTCCCAGCAGCACCTTCGGCAGCGGAATAATTTGGCCGTTTGGCAAGGTTTGCTTGCCCACATCCGCCAGTTCTATCTCGGTGCCCAGAGCCCTCAGTCTTTCTGCGGTCCAGTCGACCATTCGATCGATCTCGCCGCGCTTATCGGGCCAAGCCGAAACGGACTGTATGCCCACAACTGTTTTCAGGGCGTCAATGTAATCGCCTTTCTTTCCATCGACGAAACTTAAAAAGCGATTGCGGTTTATAACCATTAGATATGAGGCTATTAAAACGAATAGATGGAAACCTCAGTTTCTAGATAAGTTTATTGGATCATGTTTGCGGTGTCTGCTTTATCTGTGTCATACTAACAGACATAAATACGTATGTCCATATGTATGTCCATAGTAAAATGCAAATTATCTGACTAAATATAGAGATTTACAGTTATATATGTATGTACATACATATATAAGTACATATACATATACATATATGCATACGGATATCTTTACGAGCCTTATCAGCTTAAAAATGGCGGCTAGCTGTAAATAAAATTTTTCGCAGGCCAGACATGTAATTTTTTCTTATTTATCGCTGCTATTTGAGGGCGGCATTTATCTGGGAGTATGAACAAATATATTAAGCTTAAGCACTTACGAGAAGAACTGTTGGAGTTCAGTGGGAAGAGTGGCCATTGTGCTTGTCTGTTGGCTTATCTGTCAATGTGGTTAGCGATTCTACTGCGATCCAGCATACGGTTACTCGTATTCTCGCTGTATCCAGGCGGAGCGCTTAAATATATCCGCTAGGCGCTGTATGACCGTAGCATGTCCAACAAAAAAACCCAGCCCAGAGTTATATATGTTATATGTACCTATATTCAAGGCTGTCAATTCTGCTTTTTTCCCGCTAAATCTCGTCTTATTAAAGGCCAATTCTTTAGAAATATATTTTAATTCATAAACATACATATGTAGAAACACGGTTGCCAAAATAAACATGAGGTAGGTAACTTCACAAAGCCAAAGTTTGTATACCCAATGTAGCTTGCAAGACAGCTGAAGGATATAATCACTAAAATTTTATTAAATAAAAATAAATAATACAGGTACTGTATATGTTAAAAAAAAAACAATGTAAATATAAAAAGCACTAGATTGTGACAATTTCCCTAGATTGTCATATAAAATTTTCGATGGAATCTCAAAAACTCAACTTATTTTCATATAAATAAAAACATAATTTTTATGCCGTTAAAAATCGAATGAAATCAATTTTCATAGTATTTTCATATTTATTTAGAAATCCTATGGCAGCAATATGATAAAGCCGATTTTTATTAAATTAAAATCATAAGTCTGAAATCATAAAAATGTCAATATCTTACAGTAGAAATATTGTATATTTAAAAAATTATAAATTGTCAAACACTATCGCGCTAAAAATTTAACAGGATTTGGCCGAAATATACCAAATGTGTGTAGACAGTCATAGCTCCATCATAGGTCTATATCGATATTATATATCGATACTATAACCAAAAGTGCCGTGATGGTTGGCAACAATTCATAGAGTTTAAGGCATGGCATGACATCACCGACGAGATCAGGGTCATCAACCGCGAGCAGAACTCATCTGACCCTAGAAAGTATATATATTTTTGATCAGCATCAACGGCCGAATTGATTTAAGCATACCCGTCTGTCCGCATATACCCAAACTAATCTATCAGTTTTAGAGTTATATGGATGACACAAGAGTCTTCTTTTCGTGTGCGGGTTTGTCTTAGAAACCATCTGAAAAAATATTAGAAAGTCGAGTGAACTTGACTCGCCGAAAGAGAGCTGTAGAGCTTATGCAAGATCGGACCGGGTTCAACCCCCACAAAATCCCAAACGCAATTTGTTTATGTATATTTTTTTAAAATTATTTATTTTTAGTTTTCATATTAATTTTTTTACGAGTATTAAGTATTACAAATATACATAAATATATATACATATATGGATAAATTATAGATATAATTATAATATATATAATATATAGATAATATATATAAAATAATAAATATAGATATAATTATATTTATTAAAATGTAAGTCAAATTAATAACATTAATAAAAAAGCAAAAGACAGGCCTGGACCCATCCCTGCTCAACTGCATTTTCAGCGTTTTAGGGCCTGTTTTAATATTCCAAGCTTATTGCTAAAATCTCCCTTGCTTATCATACTCAATCTTCAGAAAAGTCGCACAGATCGGCTTATTTAATTTATTTTTTTTTTATCTTAGGTGATTAAATTTATACATACTTTATAAGGTCGGCTATGTCTCTATTTCCCTGTTATATAAATTATCAGTAGGCTCTAAAGTTAAGACTCGACTCCCTGTCATATTTTTTCTGGCTCAGCAAAATAACAGCTGATTTCAGATAGCCAACTGAAGAAGAAAAGAAGACATTTCCCCCTGTGCTTGCGCTTCACAGAAAAATGTGATGTCAAACAGCGCTCTGTTTTTCTCTCGCGTTCGTATAAATTTACTAAAATTATTTGCTATAGGAAAAGATTACCTGTTATATTTTTGTTTCCGTTCAGATGCTATCTTGGACCCTAACAATGAAGTCTGAAACCGGCCCTAAATGACTAAAAATATCAGCTGTCAGCTGCCATACACAGTCAATTTGATCAAAATGTAGTTCTCTAAGTCTATTACTTCGAGAGACGAAATTAATTGCAAGCGAAAAACTTTATACACCCCGTACCAAAGACTTTTTTAATATGAATATGAAGAAATATTTATTACGACAATCGCCGCGAATAATAAAGATATGGGAGTAGCCTAGTGGTTTGCGTCGATGCAGCCGATCCTTCAAGTATTATCCCAAAAAATTCTACAGAGTGGGCTAACCTATCACATATCAAAATAGGCACTAAAATTAAAGGGTATTTGGTGAAAGATTCATTAAAATCGTTCCGACAGATTTTGTGAAAATCGCATTACAGTGGGGTCTAAAAAATAGCCATTAACAGGCTCCACCAGACATCCAAATCATGTTAATGGGATCCGAATACAAAATACTGGCGGTTGCAAGCCAAATTAATTAATGGATTAAAGTACAAATATATAAATATTAGCATTGCTTAGTATTAGCAATTTAGCAAACGCAACGTAAGTAAGATAATAAGCCAAGAGTTGTGGAATAATATTTACATATATAAAATACTTTGGCTCTCAACGATCGCGTGCCAACATGCACGGTATCTCAAACGAAAGGGAAAATAATCATGAATTTCGAATAAAGCCTAAATGAAATTCTTCTGACAGATTTTTTGAAATTCAAGCATGTCTCATTTTCGATCTGATTAATAAAAACTGGTTCTAAATAGATGCATGTATCGATTACCCTTTCGCTATAATATTAACTCAAATTGATATTTTAAACAATTGTACAAATTAAGTAATATTTAATATTTTAATGTTTAATACATTTCTGGCGACAAGGACGGCTATAAGCAAAGCCTATTTATTTTTTTAATCTATTGACTTTAAGCAGAAAATCATACCTTTATCTTATTTAACGATTTTAATTTTTAAGAATTCTGAACAAACTTGATTTGCATGCAACAGATTATAATCTAGTCACCCAATTTGGTAGCTCTACCTTTTATAGTGTATGAGATCTGTTGTTTCACATGGACGGACAGGCGGACATGGCTAAATCGTTTTTCAGTGCATCTCTAAATTCTTCCGCTTCTATCATAATGATGGCGAGGACCTACAAGCTACAAGTATGCACCATTAAGTCTTTTTTAATATTATTATTCATTGTATTTAATTTTAGTGTCGATAAAGGAGAACCCTGAGTGGCAAGCTGAGGTGCTGATGGAGCTCCTGCTCATCGATGTCGAGCAGCTGCGGTGAGCACGGAAGAATACCTATGCCTACTTGGATATAGTAGGATTGGATAATATAAAATTAAATAGGCTAATTTTAGAGTTCATTAAATTAAATTGAAGCTTACAGGAAACGAAACAGAAATATATTTTAAAACCTTTATTTGATAACATTTAGACAATTTTGGTCTACTTTTATTATTTTTGCAGGTTGGCTTAAATTTACACATATTAGTGCGATTTTTCTCGTGCAGACTGTTACCAATTATCATTGATAGCGCTGTTCTGCTCATTCAAAATGTTATACATGTATGTTCATATGTATGTACATGCTAAAATGATCGCATGATGGTTTTTTTAGTGACTGTCGAGTGATTTTCCAATAAATCGCAAAGTGGCCATTAAATGGCCATACGCATTTTTTACAACTCGTCGCCAAGCTTTGGGCTAATTATAGTTAAAAATGCGCTGTATCAAGGATGCGGTCATAGAAAATGGGGGTGTCTTCATTAGGGTTCGGGAAAATCGAAAATCCGAGTCCCCAATAAGCAGCACCGAAACCTGTACACCACAGATTTTCTTAGTTTTTTCCTGAAGGAACGAAGACAATTTCGAGTCGTATCGCCATATGTATGTATGTATGTATGTAGCCTGATGCGTGTTGGTGCCAAATTTAATTCGCTATGGCACACATGTTAAAAGTACAGTGGCTCACAGCTTATTTCAACCAGCACCTATCGAAAACTTCAAACGCCTGTAAAAGTTGAACCAAATGGAAAATCAAAA
>VNKC01002664.1:0-13058 GCA_008042775.1 Drosophila pectinifera
TTCTAACTAATTAAGATTTTAACGGCGAATCGAACAGTATACGGCATTTGGCTGTCATTCCATTTTTGGCTAAATTATGCTCTTCAGAAGACATAAAATGCGGATTTTTGGGTCCTTAAATCGGCATTTTTATATCCTAATTTTTGGACAAATCATTTTTAAGGAAATATTTTATTATTATTTAATTAAGATTTTAGCGGCGAATCGAACAGTATACGACATTTGGCTGTCATTCCATTTTTGGCTAAATTATGGTCTTCAGAAAATATAAAATGCGGATTTTTGGGTCTTAAAAAAAATAAAAATAACCATAACTTGGCCAAAACAGCCTTAATTTCAAATCGGAAAGCTTTTCTTTGTTAGATTTTATTTGGTTAATTAATCTGCATATTGAGTTTAGAGATCAGAATAAATAAATTTTTTGCCAATTTTTGACAATTTTAATGATGTAACCCCTTATCATTTTTTCAAAAATTGGAAAAAATTTGTTTGTTCCATATTTAAATTATTTTAATTCTAACTAATTAAGATTTTAACGGCGAATTGAACAGTATACGGCATTTGGCTGTCATTCCATTTTTGGCTAAATTATGGTCTTCAGAAAACATCAAATGCGGATTTTTGGGTCCTTAAATCGGCATTTTGTATCCTAATTTTTGAGCTTGCTTAACTTAAATTAAATTTCATCCGACGATTAGGAAAGCCTTCCAAATTATTCAAATTGATTCCGAACAATGTGCGGCTGCCAGGAGACTCAGGACACCCAGCCACCCCCGCCGCGGAGGTGTCCTTTTTCGGTGACAAATCCACTGAAACATTTATGGGCCAGGTCAATACGACACTGCCGCCCAAGGTGGCAGCTGCTGTGACGGCGGCTACGCGTCAAGTACTGCACCAACTCATTTATAAATCATATCCTCCCACACACACACACTCACACACACCAGCACGCGTCGGGGGTCAATTTGTATCCCCGGATCAAGTTCGGGTTAAGAGAGAGGCGAGGAGCACTCGCGAATGATTTCTGCTGGCGCATGAATTTTTACCAAAACTCGCACATACGCCGACATGGCCATGCACAGGTGAGTGCTGTGCACTGGCAAAAAATACTGCAGACTTTGTAGAGTTCTTGAGAGAAAATTTATAGTCCTAGGGAGGGTATAGTTATTAGGTTACCACGCTTATAAAGCTTTTTTTAAACTAAATGTATCTATGAACAACAGCTTGAACTGCTTTTCTGCATTATTTATTTATATTTTAATGTCGAGTCAAGTTGATGTGTATTTCGCAAGCTAGATTCTGGTATAGAGTTTTTCCCAGTGTCGCTGTGACCCAGTATTACATATTTTTGTGTGGGTCTGCCAACGTCAGCACTGACCAGCAGCAACTCACTATAAATGGCTGGGAGAGAGAGGCGCCCAGTGCTGGCCCAGTTAGTCGCTGAAAGTCAAAGTCAAAGGCAAAGTACAAAGGACAAGAGTCTCCCACGGAGGCAGCAAGGAAACCTGCTGGCCCACGCAGGATAAACATGGCCAAAAGCCTCTGCCTAATTGTTATGGGCCGAATGTCTCTCTCTGCGTCGGCCGAATTCCAGGCGCGTTCGCACAGCCAAGAAAAGCAGGGCAACAACAAAATAAATAAACGAAAGTATGGCAGAGAAAAGGTTTTGAATAAAACGAGCGAAATTAAAACGGAAATTAAGCGCAAAATGAGCAACAAAAAAGGCGGAGAGGAAGAAAGCGAAAATGAGGGCCAAAACCAGAAGCTAACCCAAAAATGAGCCTCGATGAAGTTGTCCAACGAGGAATATATGATGCGGGCAATGTGGAACTGAAGGATACTCTTTTGATTATTATATATTATTAAACAGGGAGATATAGGAATATATAGATGCTTAAAAGTAATATTTTGCTTGCCTTTAAAATTTCTTTTAAGCTTTAGTAAGCATCCCGAAATAGCTCAAATTGTCTCACGGCTTCCATTTATTTTTTATTCGATTTCTTTGTTTGCCAAGCTCTTAGCCAAATTCGGAGCCCTGCTCCTGGGGCGAGTGTAAAAACACACAAAATGTGAGCGCCGAAACCGGCGGAGCAAATTAAAATGGCAAATGCTTCTGGGGCGGCGGTGGCGGGGGCGGGGCTTTGCCAGAGGTGAAAAGCTGGGAACCGCAAGTGTCTGCGGGCAGCGCGCGAAAGAAACGGAACGAAGCGAAGCGAAAGGAAAGGAAAGTTTTCCTGGGTTTTCGCAGTGAGTTTTCCTTCCCCATGGAAATCGGGGGAAAAGTTGCGCAAAGGTGAGCAAGCGACAGCGAATCGCTTTTGGCAACTAATTCAAGAGCGTGTTAAGGACGACGAGGCCTCATTAATATGCGATGGGCGTGGCTTCTAGGCCGAGTGACAAAGGTAAAGGTAAAGGCCAGGTGCGAAGTGCGTGTGCACAAATCTATGGGAAAAGTCCTGGCGAAAAAAATAAGGAGGCAAAATATCTGTGCGGAAAATTAAAAACAAATTCCCAACAAGGTCCGGCCGCAAATGATGCTAATAGGTGGTTTTAGGACCGCTCCGAGTGCACTAAAAAAGCCCACAAAGAGTTGGCTAAGATGGTTTCATTCGTTTTTTTTCCCCTCATCCTTTTTTTTGAAGCAATTTGCGCTAATTTGCTGAGCGCCAGGGAAACGGAAGAGAGCGAGTTAATGCGCTGCTGACAAAGCAAAGCCGTTTAATGCGCCTGAAAGTATGCGGGGAAGTGCGTAAAGGACATCCACAAAGGCCACCAGGAGTGGGGACATTAAGCGGTTTAAAGAGATAGTCAGTAGTTGAGAGAATAGTTGCAAATGATGCAGAAAAATAATTAACTATAAGTACTTGAAATATCTATATATGTGCAGGAATGGCTTCAGGCTAAAAATTAATTCTAAAAGTGGCCAAAAGAATGAAATCATATATTAAGGAAATCAAAAGCCACTTAAATTGTTTACTTGCCTACTTTTACACTGCATTTCTAGTGATTTTCTTGATTTACTAGAAGCTTTTTTATATTTGCTTTAAATAAAGTGTCACGTATAGAAATCATTCTCTGTTCCTGATTTTATAAATCAATATTCATCTTGTTAACTGCCAGCTCAATAATATAAAGCCTGTCTTACCTTGGCTTGTTAATAAAACACGGCCTAATGGCTGCTCAACAAGTTATTATCGCATTCCAGTTGAGGCTTTGTTAAGTTATGACATCTCCACTGGCCTAATTGTTAGTAACAATAACTTTGCCAAATATTTGCACTCCGAGTCGGGCTCTCGCTCATTGAACTGAGAATTGAGAATTTAATTGCAAAGAGAGGACTCTCCTTCGGAGAAATTCCTTTGACGATGCTCCGCCTAATGGAAAATGGAAAGTGCAGGCTTCAATCCCTCCGATTGCGAGCTGCAGGACTTAATCCAAGGCTCTCCGGTCTGAGTCCTGTGAATAATTTAAATTCGATTTGAAAGCTAATTAGTGGAGTGTGTCAATCGTGAGGTGGAGTTGATTAGATATGCAAGGCTCCTCCTCGGCTCGGGTAATTCGCTTTGAACACTGCCTTCAGCCGAGTTGATTTGTTGTGCGTGTGTGTGTGTGTGTTTTCCATGCTGTTTTCCAGCTTTTCCGCCTGACTAGCGCCGCCCCCCTCGCCCGCTGACCTTTGTCTCCGCTCTTTATACAGATTTTTGTCAGTTGTCAGCGTTTCTCCGGCGACTGGGGACTAATGTGGCCTCTGCAAACTAATCAGAAAATGTGTTTGCCGTTGTTGTTGCTGTGTGCCGAGGCTTGTTTCTTGTCATTTAGCATAACGACCACACACACACAGTGCCACACACGCAGTCCCAAGTGCACTGAGAGAAATGAGCAGCCAAAGTTCTAGGATAACTTAAATAACTTAAACTTTGCTTAAAATCGTTTTGAAATCTATTCTTTTGCTTGAAGGTATATAAAAATAAATAAATACATAATAATAAATAAATAATAAATATATCAAAGTATCTTAAATGATTTTTTGTATACTAAAAGTATTTAAAATATTTATTAATAATATTTAAAATACAAAAAATCATTTAAAATACTTTGATATATTTATTTAAAAATATTAAAAATACATAAAATTATTTAAGATACTTTGATATATTTATTTAAAAATATTTAAAATACAAAAAATCATTTGAGATATTTTGATATATTTATTTTTAGATATATATAATAATATTTTATATATATACATTATTTATATAAGATATATCTCTATTCTAATGTTATTTTCTTGGCTGCCAACATAAGTCTCAAGTACTACGCTTCAAAATAGGCCTAGAACTAGGACCTTTTTTCCAGGCTAACCCAAAGCAAATACTTAACTCTGATTTGATCCAAACCAAGCCCCCTTTTCTCTCTCTGCACTGGGACAGTGACAAGTTTTGTGTGCATATGTAATTTAGTTTTGTTATTGTTGCCCTTCGCTCGGATCTCGGATCTCGTCCTGGCATTCGGTTCGTTCCCATTTCGGCTCTTCATTCTTTTTCAATTCAATTCCATTTGGCAGCTCTGCCCCCGTCTGGCACAATATTGACTGACATTGATTATACTACACTCAATGGGGGAGCAAAGGGAGCGGAGGGAGAAGGACCCCACCGAAATGTCGCAGACATGGAGCTTATAGCCCCAAGATGCTTGCAGACACAGTATTTCTATTATGCTCTGTTATGGCATTTGGCGTCTCACACCCCTTCTGCCTCGTCCCTCCCCGCTGCCGGGCTGCCCGGTTAAGTTTAACAGTCAAGGACTTTGTTGTTGAAATGTTGATTTTTGTTGATTTGGCTTAGTGGCTGCCACTCACATCTCATCACATCGCCTCGCCTCGCCCTGCCCTGCCCCGCCTCGCATCACATCACGTCACATCAGAGCCACCTCACCCACACACACACACACACACGCACTGGGGACGCACACAATCACAGAGCTCGGGCACAGGACAAAGGAAGGCACAGGGCATCGATTACTTCACTGGACACTACAGCCGCCGGAATCAGAGCTGCCCAGAACTGTAGCCAAAAATTCAGTACTAAGCTGATTCAAAGCTGAACTCGAATTAGGGATTTTAATTACGTTTTTAATTTGAATTTTTAAATGGAAAATGTGTAGGATAAAAAGAGGATCCTGGCTAACCATATGCGACTTCGGAAGTTACTCCCTCAAGTCGAAAATGTGTAGGATAAAAGAGGATCATGACTAACCATATGCTACTTCGAAAGTTAGTCCCTCAACTTAATCAGTATCCTCAGCTTCAAGGCATTTATCCTTCATTTGAGATCAGATTTGGTTGGGGATTTTACTGGAATAAGACTAATGATTAATATACCTTTTTTTAACCCACTAAAATCTAGCCAAACTGGGCAAGATCCGAGCGGAGACGACTCGCTCGCGTTGCCTGGCGCTGAAGTGTTCCGAAGGCAACTAAACTGCTGATGAAATGGATTGTCATGTGCGTTTCAATTTCCGCCAATGGCTGCCACACACCCCAGGCTCTGCCCCATGTCCGTGTGTCCATGTGTGTGTGTCCATGTGTGTGTGTGTGTTTTTGTGAAAAGTTTGCACAAAGTTTTCGCATGTTTTGTGTGCGGCCATTAAGTGCCATTCCAGGGGCGCTAGAGCGGTGTGTGTGTGAGGGGTGTGTGTGTGCGGGGCGTTGTGCCTGTGGCGTTGGCGGGGCGTGGCCGAAGGCCTTTGTGTCCAGTGTGTGTGTGTGTTTCGCTAATGAAAAGGATAATCAACGGGTGGCCCGTGGTGGCAACGATTCAGCCCCGAAATGATTGAATACAAATTTGAGTGCAGATCTGTTTGAGGCAACACTGATTGATGGACACGAGACTCGGGGCATCCCCGCCAGTAAGGGAGAGCAAAAACATAATTTTCGCCTGCCACAAGTCGATGAATTCGCAAATGCAACTGCACCCTGGGAACTGTCTTGTTTTTGAAGGGGAAACCCAGCTGAGAGTTCATAAAAAATGCAATGTAAAGGCTCTGCTTAATTGCTCTTTAAATTGAGTTTAAATTTCTAACTACGTTCGGTTGCGTAGTCACCGAGTCTTAATGATTAAAGCTCATTAAAAGGCCACCAAAAGTGTATTTATAACTTGCAACATGAGTTGTGTCTGCCACAGTTTCCCTTGTTTCCCTTGGCTTAGATCTGAAGGCGTTCTGAGCCCTCAATTTGAATCGCTTGACGCAATTTCTCGCAGTTTTTTGGCGCGGTAAGTCCGGGCCTAAGCCCGGGGCTTCTCGGATTACAAAATACACGGAGAGAGGCAAGCACAAGGCCAAGTTAACAGAGAGGTCCTGGCAGGGGCAGTTAGCTTCTCTCTGTGCAGGATTCATCTGCATTTTCAGGAGGGAAACTTTCGGTGTACTTTTGCACTTGAAATGACCGGGGAGCCGGCGACGATGCTGATAATAGTAATGATGATGATGATGATGATGATGGTGAGGATGATGATGATGATGATGCTGATGCCAATGATGCTGATGATGCTGATGATGCTGATGCCGATGATGATGATGACTACTATTATGTGGAGAGGGAGCAGGGAGGGGCGACCATTAGACAACTTGCTGCGATGTTTAACTATTTTGTTTATGAAAATTACACGTTGTCGGAGAGTAGATTTCGGAGTGGCTTCCACTGCCACTGCCACTGGCACTGCCACTTCCACTTCCACTCTCAACTGCCACTCTCAACTGCAACTTGGCGAGGAGCGAACTTCCGCTGTGGATTGGGAAATCGAGGGCAAATCGGCGTGGGAAATGGCCATGGAAATGGCTCCTCTTGACTAACGGCAGTTACAGTTTCCACAAAAACACAGAGAACACAGAAAAATGCACAAAGAAAATCTGGGATAGAAAAGCAAGCAGAGCAGGACAGGCGGGGGCGAATCCCGCAGCATCCCATATTGGCAACTTTGGCGAAGAGAAAACAAAAGGGGAAGAAAACACCCCCCGCTTTCTTGCCGTGCACACACACACACACACGCACACACCGCTGGAGAAGCGCGCAAAAGTAAAGTTTTTGCTTTGCAAACAACAACCAATAAAACTTTAAGCAATCTTCCACGGCTTCAGTGGGTTAAGGTGGGGCCTGGGATCCCACTGCCTCTAGCATAACTTTCGGCGCAAATGCCTCGCATACGGTTCGGTTCCACAGGGCTCTCTACACTGGGAGAATCATTGCATTAATATATTTAAATCCTTACTATCCTGTGGAGGTCCCTTGGCTTCCACACCTCATTTTACTCATAGGCTCCCCTCTTTTTCTCTCTGCATTTAAGTGTAGTATTTCCTTTTTGTCTGTCTGAGTCCTGTTCGCGGCTTCCTCTGCTCCATTTTCCTTTCGTTTCTTCGGCTTTTTCGCTGTTTTTAATTTATTTTCACTGCAGTTTTCAATTCTTTTCGCTCTCCCCTCGGCCAGGTATGAGTGTGTGTGTGGTGGAGGAAGTTGTAGTAGCGTCGTTTTCCCGCTTCCTTTCTTTCTCTTTTTATATTTTTATTATTTTTATTATTTTATTTGGCCGTAGGCAGTCAATCTGCATGCCATGCGCCGACGCTTCCTTTATTTGTTTAATCTTAAATTTATTTTTAAGTTCTTGCTGCTAGTGGGTAAGTGTGTTGGGTTCTCCCAGCTGGAGAGCTCTCAGCCCTTTACTGGGACACACACACACACACACACACACAGCCGATAAGCGCACAGTGCACTCCATTGCTGTAAAGCGGATTTGCCCAATAATCTTCATTTAATTGGTCAGTGGACTTAATTGGCTTGAAATTACACGGCAACTTACCCTCGACTCTGGCCTAATTGGCGAGTTCTACTTATTTTTCGATTTCACAAGTATTTAGTACTTTGGTCCTTGATAAGTTCAAGAGTTTACTGATTTTCCAGATGCTGCCATATGCTCAATAAAATATTTAGAAGACCAACTCTGGTTTCTAATAAGATTAAGGTTGTAATTTCCTGGAACTGCATAGTTTCTGCTAATATTATAGATAAAAATGCTGTCTCCTGATACTCTAAATATTACCATAAATTATTCCAAAGTATTTTTCGACTTTGAAAACATTTAGATTTTATTTGGCCTAATTTTAAATTGATTTCTTCTTAAATAAAAGAACAAACACATTCTCCAGCTGATGGCACTTCCATTCACAGCACAAATGGTTCTTATTTAGCCTTTATGCCTTTATCTCTATTCGATTTTCTAGTTTATTTTATATTTCGAGCAGTGGGCTTCTTGTAAGCCTGGGAAAACTACCTGAGCCCAAAAGCCCAGGCCAGGAAAATTGCCTCCGATGGAATGGAAAACCAAAACGCATTATGTTCGTAAAAAAAAAGACAAAACACAGGATACAGGGCAGAATAAAGTTTCTGGGCCTGCATTTATTTTGCTGGAGCCGCCTTTATTCCGGTTTATTTTATTTCATTTGAACTCCCCCACTACTCTAGTACTCTATATTTTTATTTTTATTATTTTTATTGGCCGGCGAAGTTTCTGGGCGAGTGGCACTCGAACAGGACACACACACCCCACACACCCCATATGCAGTTGTCATAAAGGAAAAGTTGTATTACATTTATGACACTTTTGAATATATATTTTCGTACATATTCGCCTTTTTTCTGCCCTTTTTAGGCGCTGCTGGGAGGGAGAAGGGAGAGTGTTGGCATATTTTTGTTGCCCCGCACTTCCTGTCTTGCCCTCAGCACGTTCGCTGTTTTATTTAACTCGCCATTACGTTTTTACAACCCTTTTCGTTTACTTTTCCCCCGCATTTTCCACCCACGTCCCCTGTCCCCCATCCACCGTTCAGGCTTTCCCGCCTTCTTTGTTGCCGCTTTCTTTTCTCTTCCTTTTTGTGTTGACAAAGCGGCAAAGGCAAACAGCGCAAAAGGCAAACAGCGCGATAAACTGGGTGGGGCGCCGGGGGGAGGTGCGGGGGAAAATCCAACCATCGAGTGGGCGGGAAAGTGGAAAACATTTTAGTTGGCGACATTCCATCAAAATGGCCAAATGAGTCAATCTCCCAGCCGGAATGTCGGAGCACGCACTTAATCAAAGTATCCTTTTTGCCTCCAAAAAAGGAGCGATGACAGAATCGGAGCCACACGGAGCGCAATTTCGGGGAAGATTCATTAATGATTCAGTTATCGGAGTTATCGGAGAACTTATCGATATATGTAAATATGGGCGATGACTTCCAGAATGAAGTATCCCTTAAGGGTATGAATCTGTAAAGATCTGGCAAGGATCTTATTATAATAATAATGATAAATAATTCCCCAATGAAGTATCCCTTAAGGGTATGGATCAGTAAGGATCTGGCCAGGATATAATAATGATAAATAATTCCCCAATGAAGTATCCCTTATGGGTATAGATCAGTAAAGATCTGGTAAGGATATTCTAATTATAATAATGATAAACAATTCCCCAATGAAGTATTCTTTAAGGGTATTGATCAGTAAAGATCTTGCAAGGATATTATAATAATAATAATAATAATGATAAATAATTACCCAATAAAGTATCCCTTATGGGTATTGATCAGTAAAGATCTGGCAAGGATATTATAATAATAATAGTGATAAATTATGCCCCAATTAAGTATCTCTTAAGAGTATGGATCAGTAAGGATCTGGCAAGGATATTATAAAAATTAAAATGATAAATAATTCCCCTATTGATCAGTAAAGATCTGGCCAGAATAAGCGTAGATTTTTGTTTTTGTTGAGTTCTCCAATGATTGATTAATAATTTTAAAGTTATAATAATAATAACAACAAATACCTCCCCAGTTATAGAGCAGGAAGTTCTCCAATTCTGATTTTATTTGATTCCTTTAACCCCTGTTAAGTTCCCCACTTAAATATATACCATTTTATTACCTTTTAACTCCACAATGTCTGCTAAAAATATGTCCACACCGACTTCTTTTCTCTGTGTCTCGTGTGGTAAAAAAAAAATAAAAATAAAAATCAGGGTAAGAAAAGGAGAGCAACTCTCCAGTGCCGCCGCTGAATAAATAAGCCAAACGTACATATGTGCGCCTCGGTTCCAGCGAGCAAATACAAATAAATACAAATAAATACAAATAAATAAATAAACAAACAAACAGGGAATAAATAAATGGGGGAGCTCAAAAAAGGCTACGAATGTGGGTTGAATATGGCTAGAAATGTGTCAAGTTTCTACTTGAAATAAGCCGCCAGCTTAATTGGTTAACGAAAGCGTTTAATATGCAAAAAAACCCAGTGGTAATTGTGCTGTTATTGATCCGATCACGCTTAAACAAACTAATCTGGCGGAACTCGCGGCATAAATGCAAATCCTCATTTACTAAAGGCCTCCCCCTTGAATTACTCGAATTAATCATTAAACGTTTCATCTTTGTATTAAAATATTTATTGCAAGGCCAGCTTACACTCAGCATAAGTACTTAATAGCCATAAAATAATAATAAATAAACCTAAGAATTGGAGAAAGTATAATTACGCGAACTTATCGAATTTGAAGTCAGCGTAGATAATGCCCGCGCATGTGACTCATTCATTCAGCTAAAAGTATATATAAATGGGGAAAAAATCTGCGGAAAAGCGAGGCATGAAAAGAAAACGGAAAATTCCCCTATGTGTGTGCTTGTGTGGGTGATAACGAGGCTCCTCTCACCTACAGGGGAACACACACAGACAGCCAAGCGCCGCCGCCGCCGCCACCGTCTGGCTGTCCTCGGGCCTCGCCCATTCATCCTTCGTTACATTCGCGCAATTTATTTAACTTGATTTGCTGCAATTTATTTCAAGTGTTGTCGTTTATTTAAACACTTGCCACACACACACACACACAGACACACACCACTCACACTCGCGCACGCACACACCGTCTTTCTGGCGGCACGTGGTAAGTGCACCGCAAAAAAATTCACTTGAGCGCCGGAATGCACAGCGTGGCAATTAACCCTTTGATGTGATAATAAATTGCATGTCCCGACGTTGCTACATTTTCCCTTCCTCCCCCCTCCCCTCCCCCCTTTGCCAGCTCAGCTTTCCTCGTCCTTTCCTTGGGCTCCTCCTGCCTTAACAGTTTGTCTACCAATCATAAAATTATTCAAGCAAATTTTATTTGCACAAATGTACGCGACTTGTTTGCTCTCGGCTTTTGTGACCCCTCTCCTCGCCCTCTCCTGCTGGGGGGGAAACTACCCCCCACTGGGGGGAGAGGTGAGAGCGGTGAGAGCGGCGGGGGTGGTAAAAAACCACCCAGAAGGACGTCTGGCTGACTATCTTGCGAGATCTCTAGTCAACTGGCAGAGGCAGGAACAGAGAGCGCACAGTGGACAATAGGCAGTGGGGAGTGACTTAATCTTTGTCTTTCATGTTTTATTTTAACTTCAGTTATTAGAGCTTATTTTATTTTAATTTATTCCTTAATATATTCTATAATTTATTCTTTAAAAATTCTTTAAAAATGCTTGCAAACTCCTCCAGAAATATGCAGGACATTAAATCAATGCTAGTCCTTGCATTAGTTACCAAAATGGAAAGATTTGATTATAAATTAAGGAATGTATATATTGTACGTTATACCCATTTTACCAAAAATACATTTTCTCATTGGCTAACTAAATATAAAAGCCAAATATGTATAAATTTGGCCTGTTATCGGCCATCTGAATATCAGATATCAGGCAATTTCCATACGCAAACAAAATCAGTTGGCTGCCAGTCGTAGTCCTGGCATTCCGGGCCATTTCGCAGCCAATGTCCGCCTCCTGCTAGCTGCTATATATTTATTCCATATCCTTGTCTATAGTCCTGCAGCCTCCTCCAGCTGCGGGGGCGGAGGCGGGGCGTGGCAGTGTCTGTTCGCCGGCGAAACACTTTCAAGTGTTCATCATTTTCCGCTGCTAATGGCGCTCATTTATTTTATTGACAGCCGTTTCCGCTTCGTCCTTCCTTAGTTTTTTTTTAGTATCCTCCTCCTGGGCTCCATTTTTTCCCAGGATCTCCCTCCCCCGCTCCTCCGCTACTTGTGTGCAGTCGTCCCTTTGCATTGGGTAAAGTGTGCAAATTAGTTGATTTTTATGCGAGCATCGTTTGATCCTTGGCGTCCGCCTGAGAAATGATGCGCACTCGAGTGGTTTTATCTTTATTTTTATTTCACTTTACTTAACTTTATTTAATTCCTTACTTCGCTGCCACCTGGAAGCAGGAGCCTGCAGGAAATCAATAAAATAGCCAGCGAAATGTAAAAGAAGTGCCATAAAATAAATGCCAAGCAATTTGCATGCGGTGTGGCAATGTTGCTTACTTGCGCTTACTGGGCCATAATTAATTTTGCTTAATTTCCCCTTTCTTCGTCTCACTCCTCTCCTTCTCTTTTTTCCGATTTTCCAGACGATAGTGCCTTCGCAGGACGAAGCTCTTCAGCGGCTGAGAAGCGGAGTAATTGATAATATTGAATGCTGGCTGGCTGACTGGCTGACTGGCTGGACGGCTGGATGGCTGGCAGGACATTGCCAAGTGAAATCCATTAGTGAGTATAAATTAATCCTTGTATAAATCATTAACAACAGCGGCGGCGGCGTCGACGACGACGACGGCGGCAGCTCAGAAAAAAAATTAAATGAAATCTGGAACAGCATTCGGAAAATGCAGGATACACATATATAATTTATATACAAAGATACATAAATCTGGCATGCAGGTATCCTTGCGCTGTTTGTGGGTGTGCGTAAGTTTTAATTGAAGCTTTTACATTTGGCTTTGCGGCGATAATAATTAATAATTGAAGGCGTTATCGTTTGCCTCGCCGTCGAAATGCTGAAATGTGTTTATCTTTGTCACACACACGAGCCTGGCCGCGGGGCGGCGGGGTAAAATGAGCTGGAAAATGCCTGCTGGAGAGCCTCCTCCAGCCGGCAAGGATCTCTGGACCCACAAAGTTGTGCGGCCGCACCGCAAGGCGCCCCCATCCTTCGCAACCGCAGGC
>VNKC01002668.1:0-13037 GCA_008042775.1 Drosophila pectinifera
TATATATATATATACATATATATCTTTATATATGTATGCATTATATGGTGGGGCATTTTTTCGTGTTTGCGGAAACACGCAGATGGGCGGTTTTCTGTGGTCGTCGGGTGTGGTATTTATCATTGAAATTTAGTGGCCAAAGGCAAACTGAGAGGAATATACATTTTTGGCAAAGGAAACGGCTGCGGATATAGGCCGATTAATGAGGAACAGATGGTTATAGAAAGTGGCTTATAGTGCAGCCTAAACTATAATAATTTATTTAGATTAAATTCCTTAAGTAAATACAAATAAAAAGAGGCCTTGAAGTCTTAAATACTTACTTCCATAATGTAATACTTATTCCACACTTATATGTCTTATTTAATTAGACTTTAATTTGACCAAACTCAATTTTATATTATTTATAAATGAGAATATTATACTCTGACTATTATATAACTAAAGTATCATATTGTATTAATATTCCTTAAGTAAATACAAATAAAAAGAAGCTTTGAAGTCTTGAATATTTATTTCCAAAATATAATACTTATTTCACATTTATTTGTCTTATTTAATTAGACTTTAATTTGACAAAACTCAATTTAATATTATTTATAAAAGAGAATTTTATATCTGGCTTTTATTTAACTAATGTATATTATTGTATCATTATTCCTTAAATAAATATAAATAAAAAGAGACTTAAAAGTCTTATGAATGCTTGAATACTTACTTCTATAATATAATACTTATTTAATTAGGCTTTAATTTGACCCAAATCTATTTATTATTATTGATAAATAAGAATATTATATTATATATATTGATAAATAAGAATTAATATTATATTATATTATATTATTTATTTATATTCTTACAAATAAGAATATTATAAGAATATAAATAAATATATTATACTATTATATAACTGAAGTATGATATTCCTTAACGAATCTATACTTCAAACCTGCTTTACATTTAAATAAATACTCATTAGACTTATTCCCACATAAATAAATTGTGAAAAAAAAGAAATAATAGTAAAATCTCCCTTCACCGAAGGGTGCACTGCTTCTCCCCTCGCGTCTCTCCAAAGAAAGCCGAAAACCATTTTGGCCAAGCAATGCAACCCGCAGATTGCAGGCCCGCCGCCCTCCCCTCCCTATCCGCCAGTCCCTCCCCCTTTTCCGCCATTTTTAATACCAGTTCCAGTTCCCCGCCCCGCGAGAAAAAAAAATTAAAAATAGTGAACACGAAACAAGAAACAAGAAACGAGAAACCAGAAGAGCGGCCGCTATGCTTCGGTTGCATTTAGTTTTCAAGTGCTACCCCCTCCGGAATATGGGAAACCCCACCCCTCGTCGTAACAAGCATAAACCACCGCTCTTCCCTCTGTGTGTGTGTGTGTGTGTTAGTTTTTTCTCCCCCCCGCCCCGAGTATCTGTGTGTGCCGCGCGTTTTTGGTTGGTGACCGAATGCCGCAGATGATCATCATCATCACCGAGGGCCTCAGCACATCGCACACACTCTATACACTATATACCCCCCCCCCCTATGTGTGTGTGCCGCTCGTTCTTCTGGATTTTTCGGTGGTGAGTGCCGCGTGTCACCCCATCCCACCGAGAACACTCACTCCCCGCGTCCACGGTTCCCCGGCTGCAGGCTTCCCCTGTTCCTGATGATAGTGCCCCGATAATAATAGGCAGGAAGGCGGCCGAAAAAAAGCAGAGAATATAATAAATACCAGACGAGAGTCCACCGGAGAAATGTCCATAAATAATGAGCAGGGAGCTGATGAAGGCAGCAGCCTCTATCAAAGATCAACGACAACTAAATACACTAGCCAAAAAAATATATAACAAGGGGGTTTTTCTTTACAAGATATATAGTTTTAAGACCAATTATGGGATGATTACCTAAAATATATAAGAAAAAAAGTAATAGGAATTAGGAGGATATTGTTTATAAGAGTTTTATGATAAGAACAAACTATCATCGTTTGTATTTAAAAGAAAAAGGTAACATATGAGTTATAAGTATATTTTATCTATGAACTAAAATAATCAAGAAAAAGAAATAATATAAATTAAAGGATATAGCTTATAAGAGTTTCAAGATAAGGACACACTATCATAGTTTGAATATCAGAGGAAATTTAACATATAAGTTTAATATTTATATTTTATCTAGAAAGTAAAATAAACAAGAAAAAAATAATAGAAATATGAAGGATATAGTTTATAAGTTTAACATAAAAGTTAAATATTTACATTTTATCGATGAACTCAAATAAACAAGTAAAAGGTATAATAGAAATAAAAAGGATATAGTTTATAAGAGTTCCATAACACACTATAATCGTTTGTATATCAGAGGAAAAAATAACAGAAAAGTTTAATATTTATATTTTAGTTAATTTTAAAAGCAATACAAGTTTTCAGCTTAAACTAAAAATGATTGAAATCTAAATTCAAACCTCAATATTCCAGATCTTATATATTTATACAAATATATAGGTTTTTTTTTATATACAAAATATACTGAGTTAAATTTTAGAATAATAAACCAATTTAATTTAACATAAAATGTGTAATTAGCTCAATAATTTCCAGAACAAGATCTTTGAGTGTT
The DNA here is from genome assembly GCA_008042775.1 of Drosophila pectinifera. Taxonomy (NCBI): domain Eukaryota; kingdom Metazoa; phylum Arthropoda; class Insecta; order Diptera; family Drosophilidae; genus Drosophila; species Drosophila pectinifera. Next base: position 2,617 of record VNKC01002668.1, read on the forward strand.
TTTTTTAATTATTTTATTATTTTTATAAATGATTTATTTGTATTTTTATTTATTATGACCCGAAGCAGTATACCTAAGTTATATTCCATTTAATTTTAATAGTAAAATCAATAAATATTTCATAGTAAATGTATATCTTGGTAAAAAAACAAGGCAATAGGTAATAAGTAAATGTAATTTAACTGAATATAAGTAATTTAGTTGTAATATTTCTATATATTAATTATAATAAATGGGCGTGGTTTAAACCATATTTAAAAATGGATCTTAATATATATATATTATATTAAATAAAATTAAATAAAAATATTTATTAAATAAAATAAACTAAAATCTTTACTTGCCTCGGAAAAAGCTTTAAAGAACCTTTAAAAAAAGACCTGAAAAATAATTTTAAAATATTAAAAAAATTGTTTTTCAATAGAGTAGAGTATCCTCGACTCTAGTCGCAGTATTTACTACACCTCCCCCCCTGATTTTCGTCACCCCAACCCCCGTGCAACAAAATGAAGTACTTGGGCGTGCGTGGCCTTCGCTACTGCGCTTTCCCTCCGCCTGCGTTTTCCTTGCCCCTTTTCCCATTTCCCCGCAAAGAGTCCACACCAGCCCCGTCCCCTCCCCCCTAAAAAAGAAGTAACACAAAAATCGGGAATATATATAGCGGAGAGAGGTAAAAAGGGCGCGTTTACAAATATTTGTCGTTGCATCCGCTGCAATCGCAGGAGCGCAGGAGCGGCAACAAAAAAGCAGAGGAGCGAAAAGGACATTAATTTTATTTTACAGGATCTGTCGCCGTGTGTCGAGGACAACAACATAATTCTTAGTAGCATTTGTGACAAAAGGATAACATTGCATTTGTTTGCCCGGCCAGAAGCTGTCACATCGCAAAGGATCGCATTTTCAGCATAGATTTTCATTCAGCGCTCGCCGGCTCGTACCGCTGGCCGTTTTCATTGATCCTTCGGCAAGGACAATGGATATGCAGTCGCCTGGAAACACTCCGGGCGGAGGGAGAGAGGGAGAGTGTCCTTTTCATTCCCAAACACGAGATCAGCCCCCTTTTGTGCCCTCGATTCCTGCAGACAATGCGGAGACTTTGACATCGATGTCTTCTCCGTTCCAATGTCCTCCGATGTCCTTTTGTCGCCTCCGGAAAGTCAATAGATTTCCCACTGCCAGTTTACAGTTTACGCTTACAGCTTCTTTATTTATTTATTTATTTACGACGTCATTGCCCCGAGGCTGATGTTTCAATTTAACAAAACGGGAGGAGGTCTGATATACCATATCCTATATGGGATCACTCAACTGGCTCGTTGGCCAGAGTGATGAATGCCACTCGGACTCGGAATATTCGACTTAATGGACTTTACGCACTGGTGGAGTTTTCCCGGAAAACTTCGGCCATAACTCAGGTGGAAAACTGTCCAAATAATAAACTCAAAACACATAGATCGATTTCTGAAAGAGTAGGCAATTAAAAAGGCGAGTGAGGGATGATAACTGCTTAAAAAATAATATGGAAAGGCATAAAAATATAGGAAAACTAAAGTCATAGTAAATAATGAACGTATTGATCGATTTATATATAAATAAATTATTAAAGGAGGTAGTTTCATTTAGAAGATTAAATTATTAAATTAAATATGTGTTTCAGGGAACACAGTTAAATAAATATTTTAATAAGAAATTAAAAAGGTGAGAGAGGGATGATAACTGCTTAAAAAATAATATAGAAAGCCATAAAAATATAGGAAACTAAGGTCATAGTAAATAATGAACGCATTGATCGATTTATGTATAAATAAATTATTAAAGCAGCTGGTTTCATTTAAAAGATTAAATTATTAAATAAAATTAGTTGTTCAGGGAACACAGCTTAAGAAGTAGACTTTTTTCCAGCCAGAAGTATTAGTTATAAATCGAAATAAATTCTATATAAGCCCCAAGTCAATCCACATGTATCATCCCCACTGATATGCTTAAAAAATAATATGGAAAGCCATAAAAATATAGGAAAACTAAGAACATAGAAAATAATTAACGCATTGATCGATTTATATAAAAATAAATTATTAAGAGGTGGTAGATTCATTTAGAAGATTAAATTAAGGTTTTTCAGGGAACACAGTTTAAAAAGTAGACTTTTTTCCAGCCCGAAGTATTAGTTATAAATCGAAATAAATTCTATATAAGCCCCAAGTCAATCCCCCTGTATAAAAACTAGAAAATAATTAACGTATTGATTGATTTATGTATAAATAAATTCTTAAATGTGGTAGTTTCATTTAGAAGATTAAACTATTAAATGAAATTAGTTTTTCAGGGAAGAGAGTTTAAAAAGTAGACATTTTTCTAGCCAGAAGTAATAGTTATAAATCGAAATAAATTCCATATAAGCCCCAAGTCAATCCCCCTGTATAAAAACTAGAAAATAATTAACGAAATGATTGATTTATATATAAATAAATTATATAGGGTGCTGGTTTCATTTAGAAGATTAAACTATTAAATGCAATTAGTTTTTCAGGGAACACAGTTTAAAAAGTAGACATTTTTCCAGCCAGAAGTATTAGTTATAAATCGAAATAAATTCCATATAAGCCCCAAGTCAATCTTCCTGTATAAAAACTAGAAAATAATGAACGTATTGATTGATTTATATATAAATAAATTCTTATAGGTTGTAGTTTCAATTAGAAAATTATATTATTAAATAAGTTTTTCGGGGAAGACAGTTTAAAAAGTTGACATTTTTCCAGCCAGAAGTATTAGTTATAAATCGAAATAAATTCCCTATAAGCCCCAAGTCAATCCCCCTGTATCACCCCCACTGATATGCTTAAAAAATAATGTGGAAAGCCATAAAAATATATTAAAAATAAGGCCACAAAATATTATTAAAGTATTGTTGGATTTATATATAGATAAATTATTAAAAGCTGGTAGTTTCTTTTAGAAGATTAAATTATTAAATTAAATTTGTGTTTCAGGGAACACAGTTTAAAAAGTAGCCAGAAGTATTAGTTATAAATCGAAATAAATTCCATATAAGCCCCAAGTCAATCCCCCTGTATCATCCCCACTGATATGTTTATAAATTCGTATAATTCCACCAGAAACCCAATCCCGGAGGCGAATGAGATGCGCCAGCTTAGTAGCTACTTACAAGTATCCAAATAAACAAGCAGCCGCAACCACATCCCCCCCAGAAATCAATTCGAGACCCCAAAAGAAGTCGGCAAAAAACAGATAGGTATATATATATATATATAAAGTAAGCCCCCCCGCGGTCGTGGGCTATAAATCTAAGCGTCAAACGGCGACGGCGTTGGAATAATCAGAAATCAATACAATCTGCGTAATATGTTTTATGCGCCTTGCCATTTTTCCAAGCAATTGAGTTTGATGATGCCGTGGCAGCTCCAAGAGGGAGTCCTTTGATTAAGCCACAGCCCGAGGGTCGTGACGTGACTTTTGCCTTTTCTTTTTTTGCTTTTTTTTGCTTTTCTCTCTCTTTTCGATAATCAAAAATCACGCACACAATGGATCCCAGTAATAGTTGAATTGGATTGCCAGCACCCCCACGGATTTTCCACCGACTTTCCACCGACTTTATTGGCCTCATTGCAAAGGAGACGCACTCCCACTGCCTTGGCCCTATGACATGCTTTGACAGTGGCAACTGCCAACTGGCAACTGGGAACTGGGTACTGGGAAACTCTACCCTGCCCCCTTGGCGACGACGCCCCTGCACCATCATTACACGGCCGCGCCGCACGCAAAATTGTGCGAAATTTGGTGAGCCGCGTGTGGCAAGTCGTGTGGCGGATTCAATTCGCAAACTTTCCAGCCCCCAGACAGGCAGCCAGCCACCACCCAAAAATCCACCCCGCCCAAGCCCAGCCCCCGCTCCTCCCCACTCCTCATCAGTCACCAAAAATACGCTTTGAAGTTGCCCGGGGAAATGGAAAAGTGCGACGAGGCCACGGCGCTGCTTAAAGAGCGATTGGAAAACAGGAGCAGATGTTAAGTGGGAAAATGTTGCAGGGGAGACCCTCTGTGGCACACAATGTGAGTTTGAGTTTGAGTTTGAGATTCATAAAACACGGATACCGATCCCGAAATGCGGAAATATGCTGCCCCAAATTAGCATACAGAATTGGCATTCAAAAGTAAATTAGCTGACATCAATTGGCTGAGGAGAATATATAAATATATATGGGTTTCAAGGGGAGTAATCCTTGCTACACAACAAATTTTAAATAAATTTAATTTTTAAAGAAAAATGCTTAAAGGAATTGTACAAATTATATTCACCATTGGATCTACATAAGATTATGTTCATAAAAATAATTAAAGAAAGCACATGGTGGTCTTATATTTAAATAAATAAATTAGAAGCCAAATGAACATAGAAAATTGTCTGAAAAGTGTTCTATATATTTACAAAAATAATAATTCTAAAATATATAAGGAATCGAAACATGTACTATAATAATCTATATTTAATAAATAATTAATAAAGCCAAGAAAAATTAGATAAGAGCATAAAAGTGTTCTTTAAATAAATATATTTCGTATTTAAGAGCATATGACATTGGCTTAAATAAGGAAAACTTCTGTTAGTCTTATATTTAAATAAATAAATAAAATGTCAAGATATCATCATATCATAATTATAAGAAAAAGTGTTCTATAAATATTCTATATATTTTTTAAACCTAATAACACGAAAATAATTTAAGAATAGAGGCACATGCTACTCCTATATTTAAATAAATAAATAAGAAGATATAAAAAGAAAATATAAAATTGAATGAAAAAGTTTCCTATATATTTATATTAAATTAATATTAAATATTTTATTTATACATATTTATTTTTAAACATAACATAAAAATAAATTAAGAATAAAAGCACATGCCAGTAATATAATTAGATAAATAAATAGTAAAGAAAATAAATATTAAGATAGCTTCTGTTAGTCCTATATTTAAATTTAAAAAAAGCCAAAAGTACGTAGTTAATGGTATGTAAAAAAATTCTATAAATAAAGGTTAAAATGTAAATTTAATTCCCTATTTATACTTAAAACATTGTTCCCCCCTAGCACCCCCTGTAACACATGAAACCCCTCAACTGATCTACGGAAAAATGCGACCCCATCCCGAAAATTGATTGATTATCTCAGCTCATTTTGAAGTTGTGCCCAAAACAAATTTTCCTCCCTCCTCCTGCCCCTCGGCCACCGACTCATTTGTTTATTTGTGTTTTGTGCGCAATTTGTTGTTTAATTATTTTGGATGTTTTCGATTTGCTATTTTGTTACGCGATGGTTTTCGTGTTCTTCCTTTTTTATACGCCGCCATAAAAACGCGGAGCCGTAAAAATGTTTCCAATAAAAATTCTGTTGCCTTGGGATTGGACCCGGGGCCGGGCTATTTAGTATCTATGTATCTATGCGTTTGGCTATAAGGGGAGATACTTGTAGCTAGTTGGCGCCCAGCTCTTTTGGGCATGACCAGAAAACCAAATAATTTCTGTTTGTTTGCCGCCCATTTTTGTTTTCCACTGTTTTTTTCGCCTTTGGTTTATGGCCAAAGCGGTTTTTATGGCCAGCCATTTAAGCGGGGGCGGTGGGCAGTGGGCCCGCGGGGGGCGTGGCGAATTTCTCACGCTGCGATTGCGTAAACAAAAGTGCATACATGGCCAAGGAATCAAAAAAAAAGTACCAAAGGACACCGGCAAAAAAAATTCTGTGAACTTCAAGACGTTTATCTTATTTAATTTTGAGGAAAACTTAAATTTTAAATGGTCATTAAGATGGGAAAAAATTTAAAGTGAGCGGAACATGATGAATTAATTAAAATACCAAAAGTTGTTGCATAAAGTGCACCTGAAATTCCCAAGTACGAATTCAGTGGCATACATTTTTCGGTTTCTTTTCTTTCTCTCCTTATTTATTAATCTTTATAATAAGGAATATATTTTACTCTCTGTTTTGAAAGTTCTGTTTTCTGTATATAATTTTTTAAACCTAACAGTCATATTATTTTTAGCCAATAATTATTCTAACTATAGTTTGTTCTTAGTGCACAATTACAGATATATGTATGTGTACATTGTAGCTTCTGCATTCGGGAAGTTTCAGAGTTGCGGAGTTGTGTTTATTATGAGAAAGTGGCGCCAATGGTTAATGATTTTTAATGATTGTTTACACAAAGCTTAAGCTGGATTTCTCACTCCTTTGAGGCTGCAGCTGCCCCGGGAGATTTATGGGCATTTAAACAAATTTGATGAGATTTCCCTGGCTGCGCTGGCGTAACTCTTTCTAAAAGATCCCATAAATCTTGGCCAGCTCACGCCAGCTGTATCTGTATCTCCATCTGTATCTGTAAATGTGCGCGACTATCTGTATCTGTATCTGTATCTGCATCGGTCGCTGCTGCTGCCGATTCCTTGGTAGTTTTGTCAAAGCTGCTTAAGTGGATTTTCCTCTGGCAATTTCTCACCGAGGGCATATTTAGCCCCTGTTTTCTTTCTGTTTTTCTGTTTTCTGATGCCTGTTTTCCCCCATTTTCCTCGCGTCTATTGGGGAGCATGTTTTCCCCGGCCCCACCGCTTAGTATTCGTATTTATTTTTACTGCGCCCTCCACAACATCTCCTTCAGTGTGTTTTCCATCTGATTGAAATTCGCGGATAACCCGAAATGGATTTCTTGTCTCCACAATTGCTTTTTGGTGGCAATTTTGGCGAACCACTTTCAATGGAAAGTGCCGTAATAGAACTTAACAGCGGAAGATACAAATGTATCTACCAAAAATGAAGGGGGAATACTTGGAAAGTATGTAACTTATACAAATATTTAACAACGAAAACGACTTTCATTTATTTATATAACCTAAAAGGAAGTTGATGGATAAATTATTATAATATATATATTGTACTGGCATAAATTCACGTTATTATTTAAATAAACTAAGAGGAAGTTGATGTATATTTTATATAATATATATTTTATACAGGCATAAATTTATTATTGTTTTAGAAATCAGCTTTATTTATATGTGAGAATATTACAGAAGCTAGGAATTACTTCAAATTAATAAGCTCAAGTTGAATACTTTATTTATTATATTTATATAATATTTATAATATTTTTGTCGTTCGATTGAAAAGCATGTAACTTATAAAAATATTTAACAAAGAAAACTGCTTTCATTTATTATTTAAATAAACTAAAAGGAAGTTAATGGATATATTATTTATATATGAATATATATATATATATATTTGTCTTTATTTATATTTGAGAATATTAGAGAAGCTATGAATTACTTCAAATTAATAAGCTCATATTGAAAACTTTATTTATTCAATTAATATTCTATTTATAATATATTTGTAAGCATGTAACTTATACAAATATTTACTTATAAAATATTAACTTTATTATTAAAATAAACTAAGAGGAATTTGATTAATATATTATACAGGCATAAATTCATTATAGTTTTACAAATTAGCTTTATTTATATGTGAGAATATTACAGAAGCTATGAATTAATTCAAATTAATAAGCTCAAGTTGAATACTTTATTTATTCTATTTAACTATGATTTATATAGCGTATTATATTTAAATAAAATGTATTTATTACTTGGCTAGAAGTACCTATTATTTCTCTTAATTCGCCTTCTGTATTCTTTATAAACCTCGATATTTACAACGGTTGGCAAGGCTTAAACTCAGCGGACTGAAGTTTGTCATATTACAGAACCCTGGCAATTCAGTTGCACAAATTTATGGCTGCCAAGGGCCGAGATTAGTTTGCCCAATTTATCCAATTCCTTCCGCGCTCCTTCTCTCTTTATTTTGCCATTTTTATGGAATAAAAGGATACAAGGGATGCGGGCCGGGATAAAGGGGGCAATTGAATCCGAGGCGCGAAATTGCGAAATTAAATTTGCAGTTATTGCGCAACCATTGAAAATTGGTTAGCTCTGCCTGTCTAACGGCCTCCGTATCTGTATCTGCTTCGCCTCTGTATTTGTATTTGTATATATACACTGAAAAAGTAGGGCTTAAGATGTATTAAAATAGTAATAACAAGAAATAAAATAAATCCATTATTGTGGATTGGAAAATAAAGCATTAGAAATATTTTTAAGTAATCAATATAGCTCAGTAATAAAAATATGTCAAAGAAAATGCCTTAAATAAAATTAATTTAATATTAGTTTCTTTATAAAAATTATAAAACTTACATATAAATAATGTTTTACTTAGAAGATAGTAATAATAAACCCAAGAGTGTATTTTTATTATAGAACGTCATTACTCATTACAAATATTTTTAAATAATCAATATAGCTCAGTAATAAAAAGAAAATTCCTTAAAGAAAATTAATAAATATCATAAAACTAACATATAAACAATGTTTTACATAGAAGATAGTAATAATAAACCCATTATAGATTATAGAACATCATTACTCATTACAAATATTTTTAAATAGTCAATATAGCTCAGTAGTAAATATATGTCAAAGAAAATGCCTTAAAGAAAATTAATTAAATATTAATTTCTGCATGAAAATTATAAAACTTACATATAAACAATGTTTTATTTAGAAGATAGTAATAATAAAACTAAAAGAGTTAATAGAACATCATTACTCATTACAAATATTTTAAAATAATCAATATAAAATAAATATAATATATATAAATATATAGAATAAATATAAAAATATGTCAAAGAAAATGCCTTAAAGAGAATTAATTTAAAATTAATTTCCTTATAAAAAATATAAAACTTACATATAAACAATGTTTTACTTAGAAGATAGTAATAATAAATAATAATAATAAACCTAAGAGTGTCTATCTTTTATAGAACTTCTATACAAATATTTATTTATTTATATACGTATATAGAAATATTTTCCCAAGTGCATCTTTGTCTTTGGCTGCCATCTACAAACTGAATTTGTATCTGCATCCGCATCTAAGGAATCTCCTTGATAATTGCCGCGAAGTGAGACATCAAACCAGGATGGGAAAGGATATCCGCAGTGCAACGGCAGATGTATCTGTATCTGCAGCTCTATTTCTCACTTTTATGGCCATATAAATGCTTTCGACTTTTAAACTGCATTTGCATGCAAATAGCGGAGTTTCGGTTAACCCCAAAAAAGCTAAGCAAAAGCCATTTTATTGGCCAAGAAATGGGAAAGTCAAGACCTAAATGAAGACAGAGGAATTTAATGTATTTCTCAGGAGAACTACAATTTTTAATAACAATTACTGCTTGAAATAAGATAAGATAATGATATAGATAGATAATAATAATTAAACAGAACAGTAAAAATAACAAGGTTTAGAAAATAAAATTAAAATGGATTTTTTCCTAATATAAAGTAATTTTTAAGTCTCAGTAGATGCTCCTAGTACATGAAACTTCGCTGGCTTTCGTTGTGCCCCCTTCCTTGTTTTTCTCCACCAACCTTTCCACATTTTCCGCCCGCCTGCCCCGCACATTTTCCACCCACTTTCCCCACAGATTTCCCCAACTGGGAACCGAACGGAACGGCGGCAACTGCAGGCCGAAATAATTATGCGTGTGCATTCCGTGGCCACACCGAAATGAGCTGCGATTTATGAATGTCAGGAGCCGAAAACCAGGAGCCAGCGGAAACTGCAGGACCTCAGGTCGAAGCTGGAACATTCCTGGCCAGGCCCCCGCCAGTGGCCGCCCTCCCCCCTTTTTCCGGCGAAAAGGATGCAGGATCCAGGATCCAACAGGCGAACGGCAGGCGCAGACATTATAATTATTAATAAATGCAGCGATGCGGGCTGGCGCGGGGTTAACTCGCCAGGAGAGTGGGGTGGAAAGCCGGAAGAGCGGGAAAATCGGAAAAGCGGGAAAAGGGGAAAGGGGGGCCAGGCAAAATCACGGGCAACTATTTACGGCATTTCCATGCGAGCACGAAAAGTGCGAAATGGAATTAATATGTGGCACCCAAATGATGGAGCTGCCTTGATTTCGCCCGCCGCCGGCCTTCCTCCATATTTTGGCCCCTTTTTAAATTTATGACACGAAATTGATTTTATTAAATAAAGTCGCTGCCTGTGCAGGGCCCAGGGAGTGCATTAAAATTGCAGGCTTAATTAAGGAACAGGACATAGTCACAGGGGGCCAGGGAGTGTGTAAAAATTATTAAAATTGATGCAATGAGGAAAATAATAAAAAAATAATATAAATAATAAATTATAATATATATATATAATAAAAATAAAATATTTTTCATATATTTAAATTCGAATAGATTCAAATATCCTAGTGTTATAACTAGTAATCCTAATTATCCTAAAAGAACTTCTAATAAATATGTGTTTAAATATATATATAAAA